>NW_022983895.1:210182-326447 GCF_010724455.1 Aspergillus lentulus | reverse complement strand
CCCGTTGGGAAAAAAAAAAAAAAAAAAAAAAAGGTAAAAGAAAAGAAAAAAGAGAGAGAAAGAAAGAAAATGGGTGGGAGGGTCCACAAATTTTTTTTTTTTTTTGAAAATTTTGGACAAGATCTCCATTGCTTGATTGTTTTTCTGAAAAGCTACGGCCTAGTCTATGTGTGGCAATAATAATAATGAGTACGCAAGATTGTCAGTCACATCTCACAATCACTGTGAGCCGGTAGATTGTCGTTTTGGTTGGTCAGCTTGCAGTTGACACGGGTGCCAAGAAGAGCCAAATACTCCTATTAGGGCAAGTGATCTGATAAATTACTGCTCCCTTTTGCCCCCTCCTCACACTAGTATTGCAACTGATCTTCGATCCGACCGCTTTATATCACTTAGATAGGAAGAGGCCAAACAACGAAAGTTTGGAGAGGAGGGGCAGAATTGATAGTGGTGGAGAATTGATCCACATGTGCCTGGTTATCGACTTATCTAGGCTCATGCCTGGATAGGAAATATAAGCGAGACGCTTGGAACCCACCTTGGCTTAGTACTCTGTACTGAGTAGATATACTAGCTTTATCGGACTATGTACCTCTCTAGGTGCATAAGAAGTATTATGTCTTGTCTGAATCTCAATGTGCTGAGGTCAATATGTTGATATCTTTGCCATGACTAAAACTCACAGATGCTTCTTTGATACCTGGATGGCCCAAGACAGCTGGCGAGGAAGCTGCTGCCTGAGTCATGATTTCCCGTTATGGAACAGATGCATAGGCAATCATTCATCAATGATGTTGTCAACTCCAGAAAGAAAGGCTTGCGAGCCGATATGATCTACTGGCAACAAGCTCAGCGCAACGAGCAGCCTCAATCTGAGCACAGCTATATACATGCATCAATCCTCGCGAAGACATCGTCACCTGGCACCTGATGCCAAGGAATTGATTCTCAAATGGCTCCTTGAACGGGAGAACTCGCCGACGACTTATACAAACCATCATGCGTCGGGTCCTGCAGAAGGTGAGTTTTTATCCATCTCACCCAGAAGCATTTCCCTAGGGGCCATTTTTCGCTGACGGATTCCTGTTTATCATTGACCAAGTGACTCGGACGAAGAGCCAGCAATGCCGCAGCAGTGGGCTTCCTATCACGCAGTCTGCATCAACTCCTTCGAGAAGTGCCCTGCGCGAAGGAAGCTCCTTTGCTCAACATTCCCCTCCTTTGAACCGTATCAGATGGCCACCCTATGCTGGAAGGCATCGTATTGGAAAAGGGACAATTACCGAAAAGGGAAGCAAAGGTGGATACGAACGCAAACCACGAAATAAGACCAAAGAAGACCGTTACGAGTACAAGGGCTCAACCTCGCGAATACAACGAAAGCAATCGCCGACAAAAGTGAAAAAGTCATCAAAGCAGGCTAGGAGACATACAATCAACGACAACTTCCATGCTTCCAATGTCCCACGAGATCGATTAACAGTATGCATTGTACTTCAGTAGTCAAGGGATCCATTGCTGACGGTTTGAACAGCTACATTCGCACCTAGATCTGGGTATTTTCAGAAGAGGGAAAACCTCGTCGCCAGTGAAAGCCGGCGAGCTTCGACATTTTCCCCATTTCTCGGGGATTCGCAAGCTGGTAAACCGAGGTCGAGTGCCTGAGAAGGGGTTTTCAGAGACAAGATTCTTGAGCAAGAAATTACGAAGCGATAGCGAGAGATACACAAGCCATCAGAGTCCGCACAACAAGAGGAAGGCTCGAGCAAATCCTGGGGATTCTCAGCTACTCATTTCGAGCTACTTCCCACTTGGCTCACTCGAGGATGAGGCTCGTATACAGGATTTCGAGATGGAGACAAGCGGTACCTCGTTGCATTCATCTCCGAACTTACAACAATACCCGGCAGACTGCAGCGTGCGCGACATAGCAGCGAAGAGGCATGCCGCTGTTGCCGTTCAATCTCCAGCTGATCAGCCTAAGCATTCCGGGGCATGCCATCCTGATGCTCAAGGGTGCGAACTCTCTCTGTCATCAATACCTACCAGTATTTCATGCAATGAACATGCCGCATTCTTGTCCGAAAGCTGGACAAAGTTTTACACGAGACAGCTTCTGCATTTTGATTTGGGCTCACAGGACAAGGGCAAAGATGAGTCTACCCATTCAGACAGAAACTACTGGAGCTTGGAGGACCTGAAGCTCCTGCTACAGGAGCGAGAGAAGTTTCGGCAACAAGAGACGTGGCCCAAAGTTGTATCAGAGATCTCACTCTCAGGCAGCAGACGCAACAGTCGCAGAGCAAGCTCTATCTATGAAGTGGAGGACGCTGATGAAAATCATTTAAAGCAACGGAAACAAATGGTGTTAGTGGAAGAGATGGGAAATAGTTTTGTTGAGGATAACTCAAGCCTAGATACGAAATTTATTTTTCCAGCACCTCTTGATAAGGGTCTCAACAACGAGCCAGATTTTCAGCACACATCTAATGCACCTCTAGCGAGATCCAGGAAGACGATACTGGCTAATATGAGCAGTGCTGGCCCGAAGGAAGACTTTGACTCTGGCTCCGATACATGGAAATGCCCCGAGCATCCTACCAAAGCCCAAGATGAGCGCTTCTCCTCCTCGGTATTCCAAGCCGGATCCTTTGAACAAGAGGCCGACCTCCAGCTCACTTCAGGAGCAGGAAGGGACAAAGTTAATGACAACATGGTCGTGTTCTTTGCTGAGGAAGCTCAACTTCAGGATGATATTGATGATTGCTTTGCCACGCAGGCGCTCAATGCGGCAGCACATGACGCGATCATGCATCCAGGAGAAGATACTTTGGAATGTGTGTGGGACTATGCAATGCGGATTCCTCTGAGTGCTGACAGTTCCGAAAACAACTCAGTCTCTCAAAACGCCCTTCAAAATCGTGTCCTGGTGGATAAAGCATCGCTACATTGTCCATGGGAGGCTGTAGCATATCCAACGCATGGTGTTCTATCCTCACATGGAAAGGAACAAGGGTTGCTTTGTATTCCCAGGAATTTCTGGCGGCAGAACAGGTTATATTGATTGTGGCTCGGTACCGGTTCACATCAGCTTGCTTGGGAGAAATAATCATTGGTACCGATTGGTAACTGCGCATCACCGCTGATTTCGATATATATATGTAATACTGAGCGTTATGATAGCATTTGAATTCTTTATGCTTCCGAATCTTGTTCCTTCTCTTTCTTCTTCTTTGCCTACTTGCAATTCTACTTCTCGGTGACGAGGATATTTCATTCAGGAGAAGGGCCCAAATTCTAACCGAAGGTGGTCGAGTGTAGGGTCCAACAAGCCTTCAGTAGGGTATGGGTACATGTATATATCCAATGTATACCGTCTATTCTGTCTAATCATCATGTATAGCCGTCATCTGTACATAAGCCTGCACACTATTCAATCTGCGAGGGATCCCTATGCGCCTCGGCCCACGACGCTTCGAGGGATTCCTTCACGTCTCTCTCCGCAGCCGCTTGTTCGGCTGTCGCTTCCTCCGTGCTCTCAATCGTCTTGACCCGTCGCACCAGGTCAGTGACATGCATATCAGCACTCCCGAGCCCTAGCCCCTCTAACGCTTTCTCGAGCAGGTACAGATACTCGGTGTTCTTCCCACTCTGGCCACGCCCGCGGCTAATCACCTCCGCGACATCCTGCGGCTCGCGGCGAGCCGGATCGCGCAGGAATTGCGGATTGCTAGGCTGCCCGATATACACCATGCAAGTGATTGGTGCGGCGTGCGCCTGCGATGGCGACTGCGTCTCCGGCACTGTCCCCGTCTCCGGGGCTCTGGAGACGGTGGATACGGAGACGGCAGATATGGGATGAAAGGGGGTGTAGTGGACGGTGTAGCCGTCTATTTCCCGTTCGTCGAGGTAGTCGTGGACTTCCTCGGCATGGGAGGCGGGGATGTGGTATGCTGCGCCCCAGACGCGAGCTGTTGAGGATTCAAGATGTCCGTGCTGGTCGGTCAGACGCTGAGGTGAGATGAGTCGTGAGGAAGCTTACCGGGTCGTCTAGGGTTTCCCAGAAACCCCGTTCGATGACTGTTACCACCCGACCTGGCGCTTCTGGGGTGCCGCGATGGTCGGTACTACGGTTGATCAGCTATATCTCGGCAATATATGCATTTTGGGACTGTGTACCTGGCCTAGTGAATGTCAGAGACAATTAGAGAACGAACGGGTGCATCTGGTGAAGTACAAACCTGCCAGAAGCGTCGGACATAGCCATCGATATAGCCTGGAACTCGCTGGTCTGTACCAGCATTAGAGACAGAGGCCAATGTATGGTTAGACAGATGATACACACCATAGTGTGGTGGTGGCTTCCAAATGAGACTCCTTTACGACGAGTCAGCCTTAATTGCAGTTGGATTGAACCGGCAGGAGCATGACTTACCCATAACCAAACACCCAAAGGTCACCGTCGGGAAAGTAGTTGCGCCATGTTCGGCCAGCTGGCGTACTTTGAGTCGTTTCTGGAGTGGTCATATCTGCTGAAGCCCCAGAGCAGCTCGAACCATGTCCAACACACTTCTATAGATGAAGCTCGGGAAAAGGATGGTATCAAGCCGATGACCCCTGCCTCCGATCACGCACGACACAGAAGATCTAGCGAGCGATTAAACTGTATTTAAGGCAATTTTTTTTTCAGATGATCTCAGTAACGTATCAAGTATTCCCAAGAAAAAAGAGGGTATGTTGGACTAAGATGTCGATAGAATGGCGACAGTTTAATGCCAGATAATACAAGACGCGCTCAGTGTTTGCAATGTTTGTCTCCTCAAGCTCTACAGTCTGTCAGAGTCGATAATCAACCAGAAATCCTCCAGATAGAACTGCTCTGGGAGCCACTACTACCGGTCTTTCCAGGGAGCGCTTTTGCATCACTCCGCGGCCCTTTTTGTGTAGATGGCTAGTGGTATGCCAGCCCCGAGTTGAATGGAAATCACATCCATGGCAGAAACCGATCCAGCCGCTCCCCGCCACATCGTTCATTGATTCAACATCATTCCTCAAGTCGCCGACATCCCTCAATCCGGAGTGGTTCTTCCTGCTAGCCATATTATCTCAAGGTACTCAGGAAGAAGTGACGGACTAACGCGGTCTATCTCGTAACTTTCTAAGTGGGCTGCCGAGACGCCGCGGCAAGCCTAAGCAATGGACTAATTATTGGCTTCTCCTGTCTTGTACACAGATTTATGAGGTTACAGACTGCTCTATCTCTTATACCAGGTAAGTTCAAAATGTTATTATAATTAAGTGGCTCTTTCTATGTTAAATTTTGGTTGATATTCTACCTTCCTGCTTACTATAACAAGTTTGAGCGTTGAACTGATAATATAGGTCAAAATCTGCTCGCTGAAGCGCTTTGTTGTCAGCAGCTTGCCAAATTTACCTGCTGTATAAGGTCATGTAGCTCAAAGTTGCTTTTCTAACCCAGAGCAATATATATCATTCTGATACGCCGACATCAGCAACATATCCTTATTTTCTTCCCATTGCTATCATCATTAAGGCTGGCCTTTTCGCCTTCTGCAAATGTCGTCTCCAGAAAGCCGGACCGGATTTTCCTTTGCAGGCAAAACGGTGGTCCTGACTGGGGCAACCTCTGGGCTCGGATTCGAGGCTGCCATCAAACTGCTCAATCTCGGTGTGGACTCCCTTGTTATTGGCAGTCGCAACCTGGAGCGAGGAGAAGCGACAAAAGCCGACCTGGAGCTGCGCACCAACAGACCAGGGGTAATCCATGTCTGGGAATTGGACATGAGCAGTTTTCAAAGCGTGAAGAATTTCGCAGCTCGCGTCAACGCAGAGATCGAGCGGCTGGACATTGTATTGCTCAATGCGGGATTGTGGAATCGAAGTTACACAGCGTCTCCTGATGGATGGGAGGAGACGTTGCAGGTCAACACACTGTCCACTTCGTTGCTGGCGATTCTGCTTCTTCCTAAACTCCGGAGTAGCTCGTCTCCTGGAAGACCCAGTCACTTGAGTGTGGTATCAAGCAAATTGTTTACCAGAGTAAAAGTGGACGGTCTCCGGGCTGAAGGCTCACTGCTGGAAGATCTCAATGACCCCCAGCGCTTTACTGGGCCCCAGCAATACCGGATCTCGAAGCTCCTGATGGAGTTTGTTCTCAAGACGGTGGCGCTACACGCGCGTGAGGAGAATGGTTCAGTCCCAGTGATCATCAACACTGTCAGTCCTGGGTTCTGTGCGTCTTCTCTGGGACGGCAGTACGACCGATTCTACGAGCGATGGATGATGTGGTTAGTATATAAGCTCTTTGCTCGCACGGCGGAACAGGGGAGCCGGTCTCTGGTCTGTGCAACTTATCAAGGAGTCGAGTCACATGGGAAGTGCTGGAGCAATGATGGTTATGTGGAGTAAGCATATGGCCAATCTTTGTCCATTTGTGCTATGCTAATAGATATACAGTGAATCGGCTGCTTTGACCACGAAGGAAGAGGGCAAACAATTTCAAGCCAAAGCGTTTGAGGAAATATTCCAAGTTCTTAGGCATTCAGCTCCAGAGGTTGAAGAATTGATCAAGAAATCGTGATGGAGGTGTCAATATATGGCCTGCAAATAGAGGATCCACCCTGATATCAGCAAAAGTTACATATAACTGGTGGGCTGTTACCGTCACCAGGACTGGTAGGGCTGAACGTCATCTTGCCGTATAAAGAGGAAAAACAACGCTTGGTGGTTTGTCATTTGCTACAGAATTACATTGGAAGCTCGGGAAGAATTTAGATAACATACTTTCAGAGGTCATCTTCTGGATCCCAATGATAAAATCCCGTAGATCTATTGATTTGCTTATATCTTGGCAATCAACGGACTCGAAGATTGCCCCACGGCACCGCTTTCGCTTTTGCTGTACGAGTACGACGAAAGAGCTAAAAGATGGCCCAAGTCGCACCTGAACTTACTCCGAACTCCTGAATCACCTTCCATCTATCTACTTCATCTTCCCCATTTATCTTCTCTATGAAGACGTGGATGTCTTGAATTCTCCCCGTCTTTTTTAATAGGAGCGCTCTCCTCCGTGTCCCTCACTGTTCCCGCCCTCTGTTACGCCAGGCTACCATGGCTTACAACAAGTCATACAACCCCGATGCGCTGCCAGCGTAAGTGATTGTGAATGATGAGGTGACTCTGTGTCTGACTGACCGAGGAGGGCAGGCATGCTGAACCGGAACAAGTACGAACAAACTGCCGTCAGACAGATGTCCCACCCCCGCGACTGACTACCAGCAGGTCGCCCAGTTGATCGGCTCGATGCAAGTATCCTCACAACCGCAGGCTCAACGACCTCCTCGAACATCGTCTCATGCTCCGCCCGGCGGCCACCCTCAGCGAGTTCCCGCCACGAACGCTCAGATCAACAAGCCCCTACCTGCGACTGGGCCGCCACCCGCAAACCATGCGCGTCCGCATCCCCTCCACCCCTCGCCTCCACCCCAAAACTACGGCTTCGGGCCCCCTCCTTCGCAGCCCGTACGCAATCGTCCTTCCCCAGTGTCGCGTCCACCTCAATCCCCCCATCCGCCTCCTCTGTCCGCGCCGCACGATGACCCGCAGCAGCTCTTCCCACTCTTCCGCGCGGCCAATGCCTCGCACTCGGGCGCTTTGACCGAGATGGAGCTCGGATCCGCCCTCGTAAACGGCGACTATACCTCTTTCCATCCCAAGACCGTCAAGATGATGATCCGCATGTTCGACAGGAACAGCAGCGGGACCATCTCGTTCGACGAGTTCGTAGCGCTATGGCGGTTTCTCGCTGCGTGGCGGGAGCTCTTTGACCGGTTTGACGAGGATCGCAGTGGGCGCATCAGTCTGCAGGAGTTTGAGAAAGCGCTGGTTGCGTTCGGGTATAGGCTCAGCCAGTCATTTGTCACGGTGCTCTTTACCACGTTTGAGAGCAAAAAACAACAAATAAACGGCGGGCATGGGCTGGCCAAGGATGGGATGAGCTTCGATCTGTTTGTGCAGGCGTGTATCAGTCTCAGACGGATGACGGACGTGTTCAAGCGGTATGACGAGGACCGGGACGGGTATATCACACTGAGCTTTGAGGAGTTTTTGACTGGTAAGTGGCTCTTCGAGGCAGTCTGGTCTGATTGATTGACTGACAGATGACCCGATGTCGTGTAGAGATCTTACAGTTACAGGACTAGAGAGGGATGGGTGGATTGTGCATTGTGTGTACATGATCATTCTGTGTTTTGAAAGTGTGTTTGACTTCTTGTACTTTTTATGCGTCTTTTTCCCCCCTACATACATTATACCCCTGAATAAATCATTGAAGCCATAACACAGCTCGTCACAACCTCAATGGTTGTCTCACCGATGCTGTACTCCCGTGCCAAGGAATGCTTGATATTAGACAATGCATATGACGCTTGAGAAAAATAAAAAGAAAAGAGCTCGGAGGATAAAATATTCTAAATTGTTCTCTCAAATCACACCTTCACCTGCTTTAAAGGCTTCTGCCTAGTTCTATTGCGAAAAGCATCAATTGTTAACAGACATGTGAATAATATCCTAAATTCCATGTAGTATGGATATCCACATTCTTTCCACCAACAATTATTCTCTCACTGTTTGTATCATCAAACAGATCGTATTCGGACACGCGAGTGTGACTCAATGACCATCATGAAGGAGAAAATATCCTAGCATGTTATCGGCCTTCGCGTCGGAGTCGGAGTCGCATAAGGTCGTTAACGCCGACAGTCTACCTCTCTACACTAGCGGTTGGCTTCTTTTAAGGGTTCAAGGCTCGAGGCTCCAGGAACTTAAGATTGCGAGTGATTCTGGTTTTTTCTTTCTTCACCTTGATCTAAATCACTGAACTTGTCTTCAAGTGAAGTTATACCCATTGGCAGTCCGTCATTGTGTCGATTGACCATCAACTAAATCTTCTCTTCTGTATTTTCTTTTTAAGCTCGGCTTTACCCGAAACTTTTTGCAACTGACTCGTATTCTCTTGCTACTTCCCCGCTGCCAAGTCGAGGCGACTGGAGTAGATAATCGTCAGATTTCTTTTTCTCTACCCGTTCTATTCTGCTCAGATCATGACAGTAGACAGGGAGAAAGATCATGACTACGAGAACGATAACAACAGCAGTTTAACCATGTCGGACAAAATTTCTCGCTCTGGGGAGGACAGCTTGGAAAAGTCCGCCACTATGACGCCTCCGTCAATTGGGGATGATCAACTGCCTGTCAACAACTCAGATCATCCGTCCCCTGAGAAATCTGACGGGAAAGATGTTGAGAAAGATGGCGCGCCGTTGGACCGGACGCACTCTCAGGCGCAGAAGTTGGGGAAGAAGAAGATTCTGATTATCATGCCTGCGCTCTGTGTATGCTTCCTCCATAGATATTGACATAGCACTGTACTGATGATTTCTAGTTGGTGTTGTTTCTGGCCGCTTTGGATATGGTACGAGCCTTTAACTCTTATTGATTATTCACAGACGAGACTGACTTGTCTAGACGATCGTCTCGACGGCCCTTCCAACCATGGCTGCCCAGTTTCACGCCTCGGAAAGTGGTTATTCATGGATGGCTTCCTCGTATCTGCTCGCCAATGCGGCCTGCATCACCCTCTGGGGCAAGATCAGTGACATCTGGGGCCGTAAGCCGATACTGCTTATGGCCAACGTTGTGTTCCTTGTCGGCAGTCTGATTTGCGCTCTTGCAACCAGCATGACCATGATGCTGATTGGACGAGCGATCCAGGGTGCAGGAGGTGGTGGTATCATTGTCTTGGCCAATATCTGTGTTACTGATTTGTTCAGCGTCCGGTAAGCTGAACCTCTTTCTTTGCTTTCGACTACTCAGTGCTGACTCTTCAAGGGAACGGCCGATGTACTATGGCCTTTTCGGTATGACGTGGGCCATCGCGGGTGCTCTAGGCCCCATTATCGGAGGCGCCTTTACGACTGCTGTGACCTGGAGGTGGTGTTTCTACCTGAACTGTACGTATTACTTCGTTTGCCTGTGGTGAAACCAAGCTGATTTGCTTCAGTACCCGTCGGTGGCGTCTCGTTGGCAATCCTGGTCTTCTTCCTCAAGCTCGAGTCCGGTGGCACGCCGCTGTTCGAAGGCCTCCGGTCTATCGATTGGTCCGGCACTGTCCTCATCATCGGAGGCACGCTCATGTTCCTCTTCGGGCTGGAGTTTGGCGGCGTCGACTACCCCTGGGCCTCGGCCACAGTCATCTGTCTGATCATCTTCGGCGTGGTGGTCTGGGTCCTAGCGATGCTCAACGAGTGGAAAGTCGCCAAGTATCCTCTGATCCCTGTGCGACTTTTCAAAAACTGGCACAACCGTCTCGTCCTCATCGTCTGCTTCTGCCATGCCTTCGTCTTCATCGCCGGCTCCTACTACCTCCCGCTCTACTTCCAGACCGTGCTGCAGGCCTCCCCGATCCTCAGCGGCGTCTACGTCCTACCCCTGGTTCTCAGCCTGTCCGTCGTCTCCGCAGGCACAGGCATCATCATCAAAAAGACAGGCCGCTACCGCGAGCTGATCGTCGGCGGCCTGGGCCTCATGACCCTTGGCTTCGGCCTTCTCATCGACCTCAAATACTACGCCTCCTGGCCCCGCATCATCATGTACCAAATCATCGCTGGCGTAGGTGTCGGCCCTCTCTTCCAGGCCCCCCTCGTCGCCTTCCAGGCCAACATCCACCGTTCCGACATGGCAACCGCCACCGCAACCTTCGCCTTTCTCCGCCAGGCCTCCTCCGCCATTGCCGTCGTCCTGGGCACAGTCGTCTACCAGAACGTCCTCGCGCGCCAACTGCCCGCCATCGAGGCCGTCACAAGCCCCGAAACGGCAGCCACAATCGCCGGCTCCTTCGCCGGCTCCACCAGCTCGCTCGTCAAAACTCTCCCCGAGTCTGCCCGCATCGTCGTCCTCAAGGCCTTCACGCACAGCCTGAGCAGGCTGTGGATCTTTTACACGGCTGTCGGCGGCTTCGGCTTCGTCATCAGTCTCTTCATCCGGCCCGTCGAGCTGAGCAAGGCGCACACCTTTACGAAAACCGGTTTGGCGGAGCAGGAGCGCGCCCGGAAGGAGATCCTTGCAGAGCAGAAGGCAGAGGCGGCCGCCAAGCGGACAGATCCGTCGCCAAAGGCGGAGGTATAACCCGCCCCCATAGCTCTCTTCATTGTTTCTTTCTCGCATGTGTAGACTTAGATTTAATGTACATAGTCGGTAATTAGGATTGTGTGTGGGATACTTTGATTTGCGTTGCATGATTGGTGCGTACATAGTGCTTTTGCATTACACTCTCCAAAAGTCAGGCGCCCTTAAAGCGTACCTTCATACATACTCATTCTCTGCTTTTCAGTAGGACGGCTATGATTACTAGCTGTAAAAGTCTGAGGCGAGTGCTACGCTGAAGAGATTCACAGAGGAGCCTCGCAGCTCAAACAATTCTTTTACCTAATTAGTACAAGCAAATACGAATCACATTCCCAAGTTCTTCCAGAAAACGCACTGGAGCCGTATCAACAGCAAGAGCACCAGAAAAAAAGGAAAGGGGTATAAGCTACCAACAAATCCAAACTGACAAATGAGAGGTGACAGCCAAAAAATGAACGATGAGCCCGTGAAGCCATCGCAATATTCAAGAAAGTAGAGAAAAGAAGCCCCAACGCCCTAAAATGCCTTAGGTGAAACACGATTTTAAGACAAATCAAATTGCAAGTCCAGTCCAATGAGCAATCATGTCTTAGATTTCTTCGCTGTTCCCTCGATGCTAGGACCGCTGTCGGGACTTTTGCGCTTCTTCTCCTGTTCATCTTCGCGCGTGAACCCTGGACCGGTCTGAACAGCTGGAGTGGGAAAGGTCAGAGGACTAGGCAGCATGTTCGTATCGGGACCGGACCTGCCGAACCCCCATTCCGGGAAGAAACTCGACGGCGATGGAAGAAGAGCATCAGACACGAATCGACTGGGTAGAGCAGAGATCGGCGTCTCAATGTTGTTATTGCTGTTGTACGCGTTGCTGTTCTGGCTTGCGGTTCCCGGCGGCGGTGGCCGAGCGAAGGGATTTGGGGGCCCTGTGGCGCCTGCGCTCAGGATTGCACCGGCAGATGGCGATGGTGGAGGGAGAACAACGCCGGAGTGATTGGTATCGGGATTAGCCTTAGCAGGAGTCACGGTCTTGTTTCCGGTGGACGCCGAAGAATCTGCTGTAGCGCTCCCCCGGTCAGAATTCTCGCTTGGTATCTGCACCTTGAGCTGTGGCCGCTTCGAGGGCAGTTGACCACTATTCGTCCGTGGCGGTGGCTTAATATCAGGAGCTGACCGAGACCGCGTCGCGTCGGTTGCGGTCCTAGGTGGGGGTGGGGGCGCAACAGATTGAGCGGGTGGCTTGATTTCTTTCAAGTCATTCTGTTTTGATTCTGCCTTGACGTCTGTACTCTCGGTGCGTGGAGACTCGCATGTAGGCGGGCCAAGTCCGAAGTGACGGGCCAGAACGGAGCCGCGATCATCGATCGGCGTGAAGATACTGCGCGATTTCGAGGACAACGATCGCTGGTGCGGGGGAGAGGGACTTGTTTCCACCTTCAAAGGACCAACCATCTGATCTGCCGAGGAAGCATCGGGTAAGGACACCGGCCGAGGTGGTTGCGACTGTTCTGTCGGAAACGCCGGGGGCATCGAGTTTCTCCCTTGTTCGGGCAAGAAAGGCTGCGCGACCTGTGGCATTGACGCATGAGGCGCTTGCGAGAGTCCCATCGCAGGTGTCTGCTGAGCAAGCGGATGTGGATGCTGGGAGAGATGCTGCGGGGGTTGATGGTGCGGCGGGACTGGTTGAGGCATGGTATGTGGAGGAATAGCGTGCGGCGGTAGTGGCGGTTGCGGTCCATAGTGTGCGAATTGGGGTGGCCGCGGTTGTTGGGCCATGTTGGGGTTTGCATTGGGATGATACATCGAGGGATTGGGAATATATGCGAACCCATTCTGTGGAGGAGGCGGTGGAGTTCCATGATGTTGCTGCGGGCCGAGATTCGAACTCACGCGTCGAAGATGGTTTCTTGAGGATGGCCTCGAAGCGCCTTGAGGTTGCGGAGTGCCATGTCGCGGGTCAAAGGGTATTCCATTAGAAATGGGCGGGGAGGCAGACGGTGCGTGATTGACGTGCTGAAAACCGGGATGGCTAGGGATGTGAGCGGGAACGACAGCAGGTGGGTTCTGGGTTGTAGGTTGCATCTCTTCCGGAGCAGGAGTGGTTTCATCCTCGTCATCATCATCGTCCCTTTTCCCATTGAAGTCCTCAGGGCCTTTATGTTCGTGCGGCGGGCCGTACTGATATTCATGTCAACGTACTTGAAATAATGCGGATAATGGATGGAACGCACGTATTGATATCGACCCAATGTCTCTCGCATATCACATGATGAGAATTCATAGAGCTTCTTGTTGTGACCAAAAATGATGACCGCGACATCTACCGAACATAATACCGCGAGTTCATGCGCCTTCTTGAAAAGACCGCCCTTTCGTTTCAAAAAGGTACTAGAAGCAGTTGACAATGTGAGTCAGTGTCGCATTCAAGACCCTACTGGGTGATGGATGCAGGACGACTTACACTGATCGGTTGCGATCATCCTTGATCGCCTTGATCTCGATCTTTCTTCGACCCATGGGTGATGCTTATGTGATAAGCAGTAAACAAGGAAGACCACGCGTCAGACAGTTACAGAGGTTGTTGAAACACACAGCAGGACAACCAGAGGACGATGTGGAGATGAGTTTGTTCGTAATAAATGGCGCGGCGCGAGTTGAAACTCAAGAAGCGCCGCTTGAAGGGGGGATAGATAGATAGCGGAGCGCGATGGGTAAGGATAAAAGCCTGTGCTGCGGGCGCTAGATTGCAGTCTCTCCCAGCTGCTTTTGGTCTCCTATTTTCTTATTCCTACTGATCGTAGAATACTATCGTTTGCAGACGGCCTTCTCCACATCAGATGGGATGAGATGGCAAAAAAATAACGAACGGAAGGATCAGGGGAGTTAAAGAGCGCTAGAGGGAATATGATGGATGATGCCCTTACGGAGGGGAGGGATAAACCCGCGGGCGCGACGACAATCAGGGCGTTTGACCCGTCGGGAAGAACACACAACACAATTTGGCGACAAGGATAAGAAGCCTCTAGACTCCTCGGGCCACCGAGTGAGAAGAAAAGTCAATCAGGGGAGGAATAAAAATGGTAAGATGAATGGATGCGAAAGCTCGATGAAGATAGGATGGAACGACAAGAGTCGATGGACAGCGACACGCGGGTGATGCAGAAGATTCTAAAGATAGAATAGAATTGATGGAAGGGAAAAAAGTGGGATGGTGACTTTTATGGCATCGTTCCGAGTTCTCCATATGTGTGGCTGGTGCTGGCACATGATTCGTCCATAGCTCGCTATAGACAGCCGCCGTTGCCGACCCTTAGGCGCCGACTATTTTTAGCCAGTTCGAGTCGATATCTTATAAACCGTGCTTTCTTGTGAATCGCTACTGGCACAGTCAATATAAGACGTTGAATCACACTGAGATATCATCCCAGTAGATATTGCACGTATTTTCATATCATCAGCATCATTGAGTAGGTGGCCTGGTCAGGCTGGCAGCCACACGAGCCTGGACCTGCACAGCCACATCCGGACCAGAGCTCCAAGCTTCGATAATCAAATATGGTCAGTGCCGTGCTCAAGCGTCATTGATTCGATATTGATTGGTTCTTTGGGCTCATCGTTGATGCTTTTCATGAATCATTAGCTATGGTTGATGGGCCATTATAGATCGACTGTGTCTGCTTACCGTGGTTAACAGATTAGGGCTGTGAAGCAGTATATGGAAGCTACATATATTCCACAGCATGGACCCTTGAACGTGTTTCCCTGATAGAATAATATCCCATTGACAATTGTGCAGATTGTGGATCGTTTATCAGTGCGCTAAATCTTGATATCATCTCCTGATGAATAAATATGAGATCCTTGGAAGTTCCTCGCAACCTGTCCAGGGCTATTCCCAAGAGTTCGACAATTGCAATGCGTAACTGTCGGGTCAGAGTTGTAAATCAATAACTCAAGCAGTGCCCAAATTTCCTGCAAGTCTCCATCCAGATATTGATCATACTAAGCTGCAAGCTGGTCACTTGACATGCAGGCGTACAGACGTACAGGTTTGGTTCCATTCTAGTCTGTTATGCTTATTTATGCGTGCTGCGATCAACCGGCCTTGATCATGGACGACGAGGGTTGGGCATATCACAGCCAGACCAGGCGTAATTTGCATTGCATAGCTGCCAGATGCGCCTATACCCTTCTGATTTGTCGCTCGTCACAATTTGAGCTGCGGAAACTGGGGGTTGATAAAGAGAGGTTATCCTACCAACAACCTGAGCTAGCAATCGGCTCCGTCCTTCATGGCTTATGCTCTCGGTGAAGACGGGTCGAAATGTCGGCTTCCTGTCTGTAATAGGCAAATATGGGGGAGAGGTAATACTTGACTGTACTCTGATGACTTTAGGAGTTTATAGAAGAAGGATCAGACGCATGCTACATTATTTCTATCAAGGCAAGATAGCTCGGTGCTCCGTATTTCTTTGATTATTGTGACAGGGACTTCACCGCTCATTGTCCATATATGATGAATAGCAACAAGCAGAAAAGCTAGGAGCCTGAGAGGTATATGTCCAAGGACCTTTAGATCCATCCAATAATTCAGTCCTCTAGCAATCCAAACTTAAGTATTTGAGTCACGCTAAACTGCGCAAAACCAGTTTGATCTTTGTAACAGCTTCAAAATGGATGGTACTGACCTTTCCTAATTAGGTGTAGTGTGTTTTATAGTTGATTTTATAGTTATGGGGATTAAGTCTGGACTTTCTAGGTACAGAGTAGACTAGATAGATATATTCACACAAAATGCTCTTAGCGGTCCACAGGACACTATGACAGACTTTATCAATAAAGATATGCCCAATTCCATTTGTAAAGACAATTGCTCATTCTTTTTGATGCCGTATTGTTGTTTACTCGATGGGCGTCAACTATAGCTGAATCGTCTCCCCGCTGTACCTATCTAGTCAGGGCCACTGAACCATGGCATGGCACCTTTTTGGGCGTAAGTAATTGAATTTCAGCCCCTGAAACGGGCAACACAGTATAGCTAAGGCAGATCCTCATCATCACCAACTCTTTATTTCACTTCCTAGTTTTCTACCTTCATCGTTCCTCCTTTCTTCTCATTTTCTGTGTTTTGGGGTCTTTTTCTGTGTGCTTCCTCTTTCCCCATGGTCTCTCCTTTCTGTCTTGTCTAACTCTTTCCACTTGTCCCACCCACGATCTTCATGTGGTTGTCCACTCTCGTTATACCAGATCCAATCAATCCACTTTCATACATACATCACATAGTATTCGCTACACGCTAGGTAGACGTGCTGCCCCATTCAGGGCTGCAGTTGTGCCAGTTGATCCCTTGGACACCTGGACGTCGGCCTAGTTGTCTGTCCGTCTGCTGTGTGGCATCCAGCTTTGGCAATCGTTAGACTCAATTATTGACTGCCTTATAACTGTTTCTTCTTTCCTTCTTCCCGCCTGGCCCTGCCTGATTCCTTGGTGATCTCCTGTCTATTCTGTAGTCTTATTTTTCTTTTCTTTTCTTTTTTTCCCCCCCCTGCTCTATCCCGCCAGTTTGACCCTTGCATTTTCGCACGGTGCATTGCGAAAATCGCAGAAATTGGTCTGTCAATCCCTTGATCTGTTTGCTATCTATACCCATCGGTTTGATCCGCATTTTCGGGACGCGACTTTTGTACTCCGCCCCTGAGTATTTTTCCTGATTAGCCAAGCAACATAGCAGCGGCTTTCTATCCAGTGGAGCCGACATCCGTGGAAGAAAGATGCCCTTTTTCACTCGTGTCTTTCGGAGCAAGGACTCCAATGCTGCAAAGAAATCAACCAAGAACCCCGTTGTCGAAAACACGGGTCCCGCAAAGCCCACATGGACCGACGCGTGGCAGCGAACGGAAGTCGCTCCTGAAGAAGTTCAGGAGCTCCTCCGTGGATGCACTCAAGAATTGAAGGCTCGAGGTATGTCTGATTGTTTTGCTATCATGGATTTCCAGTATCGGATTGTCAATTACTGGCGCCCACTCCACTGTCAAATCTTGAGACATCCACATTCTTCAGATCGCTGATCCTTGCTTCGTTTTGTCCCGTTTGACAGCTCTCCAAACACCGTTTCTACTATTACCGTTCCGCCCGACCACCGAGTCCTCCGATGCACGTTATTTCATCCGTAACTACTTTAATAAGTCTGTCGAGAAGGGCGCGCCTTGGAGTGGAGATGTATTGTCGCAAGAGCTCCGACTTACTGACCCGACGGTGAGCCCATAGCAACAAATCGCCCACATGTCGGAGCATAACATGGCTGACCGGTTCGATGGACAATCATAGGTCCTCTGCAGTGTCTTGAAATGGTGCTGGAGCAGACTCCCCGGAGGAGTTGTCACCTGGGACGCGTATGAACTCTTCAAAGTTGGCGAACAAGGTATGGGCTTGCACTACATAACGGCCGGCGGCAGGTTGCACAAGGCTGATCGGATCGCAGATTCTCAACTCGCCCGCGACGCGTTCTCAACGTTCATACCAATCAGTGTCGACTCGGATGCTCGAACCAAGATCATTTTTGACTTTTTCGACCTGCTAGCTGCCGTTGCAGCGCACGGCAAGTCCAACGGTCTCGGAGGCCGGAAGCTCTCGAGGTATGCTGGGTGGTGGGCCTTTGAGCATTCGGATACGGGCAATGGCTTTGAAGCTGCCTACAAAAACTGGGCCGCGTATGTTTTCTTCCAATCGAATCTATCAGGACTAAAATAGAAGGGACTGACCATTTGTTTCAGCGCTGCTGATGCCACGAGCCATTTGTTCTTCGCCTATCTCCGCTCGATATCTCCCGACTCTCCCCGTGGTATAAGCGGTATCTCGACCTTGCCCATCGCTCTCCAATCCCTGGTCCAAGCAACGGAGTACCCCCCTGAAACGCCGACCCTTCTGCAGGTCTCGACCACAAAAGTCGTCATGATCGTTGATACCGTCTCACCGACTCCGTTCGCCTTGTTGCGACGTGCGAAGAACTTCGAATACCGGGACAGTGACCGGCATTTGCAGGAGTTCGCCAGCTTTGACGATCCCGTCAAGGCCCTTACCGACGAGTGTTTGCGTGTCTTGAAATGCATCTCGTCAACGAATCAGTCCAGTACCTCCGACCCGACGACATCGGTGCCAGAAGCGTCCTGGTCGCGGTTTGAGGATCTGGGATTTTCCGCCGCCGACTTGGACAACGATGCGGATGCGACTTCGTTAGCAAGGAACGAGTTTGCGGGCGGTCTTCGGTCCGCTCCTCATTCCGTTGCGGGGGATTTTGGTCGCCCTACGACTCCATCTTGGGCAGATTTCATGTCCTCTGGCTTCAATGACGGCAACGGCTTCAAGCCTCAAGTTGCTCCTTTGCTCCTTCCGCCCGACAAGGTCCTGCCTCCAATTGCTACGGTGCGAGGTCAAAGCTCTCAGTCTCACAAGCGTACTTTGGACTCAGAGCTTCCGGCCGAACCCGCCGAGCTTGCCAGCATCGCCACACTGGATCTGGACGACTCTTTCTGGTGGGTCTGGATCAGCAGTTTGGCAGTAGAGGAGCCTGCTTCGCGGAAGGCCGTATTTGGTAGGTGCGCATTGATCGAAACGATCATCAAGGACACAAAGTGGTTAGTTCTTGAGGAGCAGGTTAAAGGCGCTGCGCCGGAGCCTGAACCAGGTGCGTACATTGTCGAGAAAAAGAGGTTTTTTACCTTCTCAACTCGCAAGGGAAAGATCGGTCGGCGCAAGTCGTCGGCCAAGAAAGTGTCTGCCGTTGAAGAGTCTTATAAGCGCGCCAACAATCTCGCTCCTCACAGTAAGTCTAGCATTGCACCTGATCAGCATGCTCGCATTCAGGCTGCTGCTGCGGCTTTGCAGAAGAAGCATCGGGAACAGGAGGAGGAGGCTGTTAACAGATCGAAGGCTAGCGTGCCGAAGGACTCGCGGTACTCGAAGGCAAACTCCATTATGTCTTTGCAACCGGGAATCATGAGTGAGGCTTCGCAAGCGATGAAGTGGGCCAGCAATTATGACAAGAATGCCTATCGCGCCGCCTACCTCAAGGACACCCGGGCCGGGACAGGCACACTGGCCGAGGAAAATGGGGCGGCCGTGAACGACAAGATGCCAGAGCCGCCAGCTTCTCCGGCACTGAGTTCGTCAACCCGCCAGGCGCCACCTCCGGTGCCCAAGGACAGCGTGCCAAGCTCTCCCACACCGGTTGCGCATCAGCAAAGGGGCAGTGTGGACGGAAGTGCCACCACCAGACAGGACAGTATCAGTGCTGCTGCTGAACCTTTGCCCAAGCAGTCAACTGACACGGCAGATGATTCGAGAGCCAGACTGAAGAAGAAGCCCGGTAACACGGGCTTCAAGAGTATGTTCGGGACCAAGAAGAAGGACGTGGAGTCGAAACCGCCAATGAAACCTACTGGGGCTCAGCCGTCCGCTGTTGCTGCTGCTCGTGCGGCTTTGGAAGGCAAGGCCAAGGAATCCCAGGAGACAGTTCGCCCCAATGGCGCCTCGACTTTGAGGAAACCCGTTCCAGCTCCGGCGGCGGCTCCCTCCGCTGCTCCGGCGAAAGTCGCAAGCCCACCGGCAGACGTGGAGAAACCAGTCCCTGAGCCGCAGACCGTCACTGCCGACGAACAGCATGATGGCCCCCCCAAGACCCGTCGTGATGCTGAATATGATGCACTTTCCCGCGTAGACACCAATGAGCGAACGGCGGCCGATCGCGAATTCTCTCGATTTGATCAGGGCCCTTTGGTGGATCAGCCAGCATTCGCTCCTGAGGATTCTCCTATCTCTGAGACATTCCCTGGCAAGTCCGCGCCTGCTGCCGCTGTTGACGAAACCCCCGACAGGACCGGAGTTTCCGAACGCGCAACGAGCCCTACGGCAGCCCCGGCCACTTCATCCTATGACCGCTGGGCACAGATTCGCAAAAATGCCGCGGAAAGGGCCGCTAAGCTTGAGCAGTCCGGTTCCTACCGATATAGCCAAGATGAAGGTAACACGAGCGAAGAAGAGAGTAAGTGGAGCCGGTTCCCTTGAACTGGCAATAACAATGCTGACTCTGACCAGGCTTCGAGTCTCGTGCTGCTCGTATCAAGGCGAGAGTGGCCGAATTGACTGGAAATATGCAGGCCGCAAGCTAAAAGACGTCTAATTTCGGCTTGGCCTCTCCCATTCAAGACCATTCCACTTCCATAAGTCCTTCGTTGCTTTACTTTTGCCTCATTGCCTGGTCCAGTGCCCGGCTGCCTTCGATCGGTAGACTTTATACGCCCGATGTTTTTGATACTCCTTCCATGGCTAGGTCTCATCTTTGACAGCGAAAGGACAACAAAATCACGCCATTATGCCGCTTGTTTTCTCGCCAGTTTGCATTCGACATTGTTGTAATATTCTGGTCGATTCCTCTATCTTCTTTCGATGACCGGATGTGATTCTATTTTTCTATCTCCTGTCGCTTCAATTCGTGATTTCACTTGATTCCCCTCTTGTTGTATGTTTTCTGCGTGTTCTTGTTCCATATACCTTGGCAGACTTTGTGAATCCAAACAATTCTGCTTCTCGTCTATTGACGCACTCCTTCTGACACTCGGCCCAATGTGACCCTGAACTATGGTATACTCGGGCCAACGAGATCATTCGCACCCCAATACCCTCAGAATCTCCCTAGCCACGCCGGCCGCACTGGCCGGATTCTGCCCTGTAATCAGCGGCGAGTGCAACCCGGCCGTCGTAGATACAACCACCTTCTCCGTCCCAGCTCGGTCCGCCTTGACATATCCTCCCCCAGATACCCGCTCCAGCTCTGTCTCCAATTGAAACGGCATAGCAGCCGCCATCCCCGCCGCGTCCTCCTCCTCCCTCGAGAACCCCGTCACCCGCGCTCCAGCAAGCAAAGGTGCCCCCGACGGCGCGGTCGCATTCAGCAGCGCCGCAGGCCCATGGCTGACCGCCGCGATGGGCTTCCCCGCCGCTGCGACATTCTGTATCAGGGCAAGCGAGGCCGCGTCCCTTACGAGGTCAAACATCGCTACACAATCACCATGCACCATCAACATCATGCAACGTAACCTCAGGTGTAGATCGTAGACATACCCCCGCGCCCACCAACATAGAAGACCGCATCGAAATCCCCCGCTCCCGCCCGGGCAACCATCTCCCTAATCTTATACGTGTGCGTCCAGGCCTCCCAGTGCCGCGCTAGAGCGGTCATGTCGGTTGTATCGGATTCTGGTCTAGCCGAGGCAGAGGCTGAGGCTGGATCGAGGGGTGCTTCGCCGCCTTGGGGGGAGGCCATGGTGAGGGCGACTTTGGGTTCGAGGATGGAGTAGGGGTGCGCGAGTTCGGACTGGATGGTCCGATTATTTCATTGTGAGTGGTTGAATGTTTGGGAGGAAGTGGACGTAACGTACCAGGTGCCAGCCTGTTTGTTGGCGGGTGGCGGGGATTAAGCCCTGCGAGGTGAGGATTATGAGGACGTGGGGCATTTTCAAGGCTGCTCAATTGATGGATGATACTGTTTGTGGTCGGAGTGTATAGATATGCTGTCTGTTTGGGAGATGTATGCTGACTGACTGACTGGCTTGATTTGACTATATCAGTATATCGTCATCTCCTACGTCAGTCAATTGCTACTTAGTCTGGAGACAGGTGAAAGCTTATGTTGAAGATTATGTATTATCATTAGTTCACTATATACCAATCATTGGCACGGATGGTCGCCGGCAGATCTAAGAAAGGATATATCCAGAATGTATATACAGTCGACGATCTGGGTATCAACGGATATGAATAAGGGGAGCCAAACGATGCAAGACAAGAAATTGAGCAGGAAACGAGACTCGCTGATCGTACATCGTCAGGGGAATATATGGAGATTCAGTTAAGCACTCAGAGCTGTCAGCGAGCATAACGAAGTCGTCGAGTAGCTTCGGCCGCTACAAGTGCACACAAGGCACCCACAAACAGGCAGATGGATATAGCATTAGGACCCTCTTTATCTCGGCGTATCCATTGCGAGTCCTGCGCAGAGTCGTCCCGTTTCGTACTGCCGGGTTCGAGGAGGCTGAAGACGATCCAACTGATGAATGTGCCGACAAATTGCGGTAGCGTAGTGTATACATTCAACACGCCGAGGTAGATACCAGCCAGTTCGCCAGTGGAAGGAATATTTGCGTCATCATCGGAATCACTGTCGCTATCCGTATCATGGTGATTGAGTCGCAGGACGTCCATCTCCGTGTCCGTGTCATGAATGCCGGAACGGATAGTAGAAGAAGTAATCATTGTCACGCCAGAAGAGCGCGCTGCAGCTGCAGGTCCCATCGCCAGCTTGTTGATTTCCACTCCCATGAATGCAAAAGGAGCCCAGCTGCTGATCGCCCACGGAATACCACATAGGGCGACGAGGCATGTTGCAAATGCGCGAGACTGGGCCAGAGGTGCAAAAATCATGGTCGCAGCGAACATCACATGAGATATCAGCCATGATGTCTGCAGGTCTGGTCGTACCGCAGTGATCTTCTTAAGAAGTGCAGCTATACCAGGTGGTGGGCGCGGTGTGAATCTGGACCGTTTGCTGTCCGGAGGTTGCACACAGAACGGTAGAAGCACAGAGCTGATGAAAGTGATGGAAGAGAAAACCACCAGAGACAGACTGCCGACCCGTCCAATTTCGCCGAGAAAGTCGCTTGACTGAGGAGCGTCTTTCGGGACTTCGTACCGGAAGTAGGTCTCACCGACCCACGTAGTACTATAGAAAAGGAAGGGGAACCAGCCTAAAGCGAGTCAGCAACAACTTCTAAATCTTCTCGAAAGATGCTATACCAATCCACGCCCAAAACTGCGCCCAACAGATTGCCTGGATCCGAGGAGGAAGGTCCATTGTCGTCTTGAAAAGCTGAGAAATGACTTGGACCGCTCCCGCTTTTCCATCGGAGTCCCTGGATAATCAAAATTAGTACTAATATAGACAAGCTGATTCCGATTATGGTCACCTGGCAGTAATCAGTATCCTCTCCTCCACTGAATAACAGGTGACGGAAACAGCCCCAATCAGCGAGAGTGCAGCAATGACTGTCATCTGTTTAAACTGCGTATCACCGATAATGGCACCGAAGAGGCTGACCGTATCGATTGAACCAATAACATAACTAATCAGCTGACCAATTGCGGACATTCTGGTAGCTGAACGTTGTTAGCTTTTGGCCTCGTGGACAGAGGTAGGATCATACCCCATGCTGAACCAGCTTGTTGCAATGGAATCGGCAATGTGTCGACGATCAAGCTGCGACAACAAGCTTGGACTGAAGGATGTCAGCGTAGTCCAGATGAATGCGTCAATATGCTCACCGATATTAATCGCAAAGTCGACTGCATAGATACTGAGGACGGCAAGGGCTATGGTGACATTTTTTGACTGATTGAAGTGAGCACTGAGTCGCAACAGATGCCAAAACCCGGCCCAAATAGAATAGACACACCTTCTCTGCATCTTTCACAAATAGGCTGACAATTTCTGTCGTCCATCCCAGCACTAGCAAACACAATGCCACAATAGCCGAGCCAACGACCATAAATGGCCTGCGCCTTCCCCATTTCGAGCGTGAACGATCCGCAATGACACCGATCAAAGGCTGAATGATCAACCCAGACAAGGGGCCAGCAATCCACACAAGTGAAGTCCGTGACTTTGTAAGACCCAGCTGGAGCAGGTACGGCGTGCAATCTATCTCGAGGACGGGAATGGGTCAAATCGCAAGAAGCGGTGGCTCCGGTGGAAGGAAAGGCTTACAGGTCATTTCAATGCCCCATGTAAATCTGCAACAGGAAAATAATCAGTAATCTGGTTGTTGAGCAAGATCAAAAACATCGGCAGTGGTAAACGAAAGTACATACTGTAACCCCAACAAGCTGAATGTCAACAGTGCCATTCGCATCGACTCCGACTTTCCCTTGATGGAGGGAGAACCCACCCATCTTGCAGCCTGTGGCATCCTTACGATGCCTGCATCCACTTAAATGAATCCAACAGTATCCTCAGTTTGCCATGCACAGGAGTGATATTTGTAGTCTCGTGCTGTTGGTCAAGCCGAGTCGCAACAACCTGGTCGCAATGAACCCGCAATCGCAAATAAAGAAACGATCCTCGTACGTAGGTAATTTCTAGGAGCGGAGCGTCACGAATAGCGAATCAATTCTTAATCTGTGGTCGAATGTGTAGTATGCTCTTCGCACTGTCCAAATCGATAAAATGACCGGAGTTGGAATTGTTGATTACTAGCTTCGTAGGGTCCCGGATGCGACGAAATTGTATGTTGGTCAATGGAAGCCGAGAAGCCGATTTTTCCCACGAATCACATCAAAGTAGGATAGGAAGGATTCGATGCGGAAATCAAGAAAGGAAAGAAATCAGGGGAAATAGGAAGAAGATCCTGAAGGATTTGAGGTGAGGCCGAATGCCAAAGATGCGCAGCGCTCAACTGCCAGAAAAGTGCAAATCAACGCATGCGGGCCCCCGGGCCGTACATGCACTGCGGTTTAGGTCTAATCCGCATCGGTTGGCACTCTTAATTTCCTGTGACCCACCAGCCATGAGGTAGTTGTTATTAATAGCCAGAGAAAGAATGATGATGGCCGTTCTTTAGGATCCAGTTTATCTAGAGTTGGCTTGACAATCCCAGCTACCTGGGCGAGGCATGTGTCTAGGGACCATCTACAAATTTCCCAGATATGTGCACCGCCCCCTAATTTCCGGTAAGACAACAAGATGTGTTGAAACATAGGGATTGACTCGAAGATTTTACCTTAAGCTTACATTACTCACAAAGCCGAGAATGGCTATCCTTTTGGCTATATGATTACCCTCATTCTTGATAAAGGCTAAGATGAATGGTAGGCTGCCTAACGAGGCGCGACCTCGAGGCCGTTATATGTACCTAAGGCAGCGTAGTGAATACACCTGACGCTCATCAGTATAAAGACGACATCCTTCCAATCAGGCGATACGGCTTGCATGTTACATACCCACACATCTGTTATACCGGCGTCATGGTCCGATCTTGTTCATAAGCTTCTTCATTTCTAATAACATATCAAAGCATATCCGGCTGATCAAGCACTAAAGAAAAACCTGCCATAACGGCCCAGACATCATGAAATCAACGAAATTCGTACATTAATGCTTTTTCTTATTTCATAGTCATGCAATATCCCATCCCTCTACAAACGGTTGGGGGTAGTGCTGGTCATGGGCCACTGGTAACCAGCAGCATCACTGAACTTGTAGCCGAACGAAGCAGTGAAGTCATCAAGAACAGCGGGTCCTCGGGAGCCTTTCGACAGGATTAGTAATGATATCAATCACCAGAGTACATTATGGCACATACCGTAGGGGTATTCCATGGGGATGATCTCCTTATTGTCGTCAAGGTAGTGCAGGAGAGGCGTGAAAATCTTCCAGCTTGCGTCGAGTTCATCGTCACGCACAAAGTTAGAGTGGTCACCCTTCAGAGCGTCCAGGATGAGCGATTCGTAGGCTTCGGGAATCTTCAAGTCAGAGAAACGGCGGCGATAGGTGAGATCCAGCTCAGTCATGACGGTCTGCATGGACAAGCCAGGCAACTTGGAGTTCATCTTGATGTACACCGACTCGTTGGGCTGCACTCGGATAACCAACTCGTTACGAGGGATATCCTTGAAAATACCAGATGTGACATCGCGGAATTGAATACGGATTTCGGTCTTCTGCTCATTCAGGGCTGTGTGAAAGGTAAGTATCGCGACTCTAGCGGTCTGAAAAGTAAACCATGCTTACCCTTTCCAGCCTTCAGAATGAAGGGAACACCATCCCACCTCTCGTTCTTGATGTATGCAACCATAGCGCAGAATGTCGGGCACCGGGAATCCTTAGGGACAGTGTCGTCCTCCTTGTACGCGGGCTTGCTTCCATCCAGAGACTTCCCATATTGGCCGATGATGACGTTCTTGGGTTCGATGGGATCCATGGCACGCAAGACACGAACCTGGGATGAATTAGTTTCGCTCGTCGCTCTCTGGTCAAATAGCTGAGTGGCCTACCTTCTCGTCACGGATATCTTCAGAGGAGAAGGAGATGGGACGCTCCATGGCCAGCAATGTCAGGACCTGCAGCAAGTCTGAAGAGACGAACATCAGCACCGCTCATTCACGCAAGTAGATGGCAGAAGCATACGGTTTTGCATGACATCACGGATAATACCGAATTCATCGAAATAACCACCACGACCCTCTGTACCAAAAGGCTCCTTAAATGTGATCTGCGGCAGGAGCGAATCTGTCAGCAAGTTGCACTCAATTCGGAGTATCTCAAGCATCCCATACCTGTACATTGTCGATGTGGTGACGGTTCCAGGTGGCGTTGAAGAATTCGTTGCCGAAGCGCATGATCAGGATGTTCTTGACCATCTCCTTACCCAGATAGTGGTCAATCCGGAAGATCTCCTCTTCCTTCCAGTTGGGGTCAAGGGCTTTCTGGAGGTCACGCGAGCTCTGAAGATCTTTACCGAAGGGCTTCTCAACCTGTATATGACGAAAACATGCGCATCAGTTGTTGCTCTCCTATTCAGATTGACTTGGAAACTCACGATGATCCGAGCAATGCCGTTCTTGGGATAGCAGTTCCTCTTGAGTTGCTCTGAGACAGTGGTGAAGACGCTGGGAGGCAGCGCCATATAGAAGACTCTGTTTTGCTCCTTGTGGCCCTTCTCAACCTCCTCGAGGTGCTTTCTCAGGTTAATGAAAGAATCGTCCTGGTCATATTGACCGGGGATGTAGGTGCAGAGACTGCAGAAGCTGTCCAGCTGCTCCTCGATTTCTTTGGTGGGAACCTTAATGTATGATCGCACGCGCTTCAGGAATTCTTCGTGGTCCATCTTTGTCCGCGCATATCCGACGATCTTGATATCCTTGGGAAGGAACTTGTTGCGGAACTGTGCATACGGTCAATATAGGAGTTTAGACCCTCGTCAATAGAGGTGGAACGTACGAGTCCGAAAAGAGCAGGGAACTATTGAGATGTTAGCTTAAAAAGCTGTCTAGAGTAGATATCCGTGGGACAACGAACAGTCTTCTTCTTAGCAAGATCTCCCGAGGCACCTAGTACTACGATGACGGTGTCATCTTTAAGTTCGAGTGTGCTGAGCGCATAATCCATGTTAGCAACCGATTTGGACTGATGTTATTCGAGGCGAGAAATAATTATCTAGGTCGATCAGGGTTCGGTGTGTGACTTGATGGACACAGGGGGGAAAGAGACAAAATGAGTGTGAAAATCGATGGAGAGCGACAAAAAGGCAATAATGGACAAATAGTCAACTCCGTAAGTTGCAGCAGGAGCGTGACTGAACCGAATTGAGCCAAAAGACAAAGGGAAAAATAAGGTGCTGGTCGAAGGTAGCTGACAGGTTGCACGTCGGTGACCAGTACGGAGCAGTCGCAAGCGGTGGTAGGGACTGAGGTAACGGGAGTGTTTCCGCCGTTGGAGGGGGAGGGGTGTGATGTCAGAGAGGCAGAACTATGGGAGAGACGTACCCAGCATTCTGCTGTTCGTCCGATCGGGCTATTGTGCTGGACATTTTTTCGCACGAAATGTTTGAGACTGACGCTTCGATCTCTGGGACAGAGGTGATCTTAGGAGTGAAATAAGAGACGAGAAGAGAGAGAAAGAATGAAGAGGGATTGTTGGAAAAATACCCAACAGTTCCGGCGGAGCAGGTACTTTTTATTTAACACGGAGGGCTCTCAAGCTGACTGCTGTAGTAATGCAAGGTGGGTTTTGGTGGGGCTGGCTTGGATTCTTCCACTACGTCGATGCTGCCGCGCGACCCCGTGTACATTATGGGAGGTGGTATTGGGGATAGTCGAATGGGATTACAGGGAGGAGCTTTAATATATGATTACTGATTATTATTAGATAGCCTAATTGTTATGCTACAGCGCCTAGCATAGGCCAGATCATGCTCTGGTGTAGGCATACAGGGCAGCCCATCGATAGATAGAAACGAATGTCATCACTTTCACTATTACATCCTCCGTGGCAAACTTCTTTTCCCTTCTTTATATCATCAGGGCTCGTGGATGTTATCTCCTTACGAATTCGATCATATAATCGAACTTCTAGTTTTATCCCGGTTAATTAAGAAAGACATACGGAGTACATATGGGACTTTCTAACGCAGTCAGCTCCACTGTGACCCAACGGATGATTTTCATTTAAAGATACGGACTGATTTGATGCTGACTTGCTGACCCCGCGTAAACCAACCTAGCCGTATCACACTTGTTTGCGCCTTGGATGAGGGGAAAGGTTTACAAGGACAAACTTCTGACTCCTGCGTGAAGTCCCGCGCAGCTTATATAGTAGGCCACCTGTCTCGGTGCTGCATGCCCAGGAACCTAATATCTCATAGAGGTGGAGTTTCCCTTCCCTCCTGATCGCGTAAGCAGATTCGTGCTCATCAAATCTCAATTGATGTTTGCGTCGATGGCTACGTATCTGTTGATGTCCGTGTTGTCTACAAAGGTACATCCTGGCAAGTGCCTATTTAGGATAGATCTGGCTTAAATTTCGGTAGCGTAAACCTTGGGAGGAATAAATACTTCGAGAAACATGCCTTTCCTTCTTCCTACCTAAGATTATCCTGCAGCCCATGATGCAGCGACTTCGGACTCCACTATCTACTGGCTGGTCGCAGAGACTGCGCCAGAGCTACGGAGTTGGCACAGTGGAAACTGGAAGCTAGAGGCCCTAGTCTTGTAGGTTGCAGGCTAGGGAGGAAAGCCAGAAGAAGCTCTCCCGGTGACCTAAACCATAGAGATGGATCGGCGGATTTGTCATGGAACAGTTGGAAGTAACTGATCACTACGGATTCTACGGAGTCTAAATTCCGGAGAGCAAAGAAGTGTAGGAGAGGTACGGAGTACGAATAACGCCCGGACTTTCTTTGCTGAGCCATATGACGATGATGGGATATCTTACGAGAGCTCGGGGTTAACTGGCGCAACTCCGTAACCTGGAGATATCAGACTACTGCCCTTGATCTCAGATCTGCAAAGACACACCGGTAGCTATTCACCCTATTTGAACTGTGAAGATAAGAGAAAAAAGTATAAGCTGACCCTCGGCATGTATTCGACGATTGCGTGCTCATCAACAGAACCGAGTCCCTTCTCCTCAACGATTGCTGATAAACCAGCAAATGTCAGGTCTATTGCCGATTTCCTTGCTAGTGGGGCAGCGGACTCGCTTTATTTCCAAATATGTGCTCTCGGTCTGCTGGACCGTTCGGAGTATACACTGATTTGCCGGGAGGACCCTAAGAGTAGTATCAACAAGTATCAACAAATTACTGTCTATATACACTACTATAGTCCTACAGCACGAACGTAGTTATCGCGACAATGAGAATAGTCATAAAAACAGACTGCGTCCTCTCGGATAGACTTCTAATGAGTCCCCGCGGAAATGGAAATGGTATCATAAAGGATACCTGACTGGCTGAGCTTATCACCAAACGAAACCCTTGCGTCACTACCTCATTAGAGAGGGGAAAGCAAAATAAGCATCGTTTGTCAGCGCTTGACGCTCTAGACAATTGCTCACGTCCACCGGAGAAGCAGGGGAAAAGCAGAGTCAGAGGTATATCCGATGTCCAATGAATTGGGAAGCCGTCGAACCGTCTTCGGACCACTGTAGCCCGACGGCAAAATAATGTCGAATGAATAGTGGAAGCAGTGGGGTTGCCCTGGCTCAAAAGTCTCCTGTCTTGGCGGGAAGATTGTTATCATCCTTATCAGCTTATCTCGGACGCTGGAGAATACAATCTTCCAGGGACAACCCCAAAACGGCTTAGGGCTTTTTTCCAATTCTCCATCACGGGACTTCGCTTAACCCTGGGGTGGTACAGCTCGCTAAGATCCCGTTTTGGGTTAGGGCGAGCGGCCCCGAACGCACCTTGCAAATTGATCATTGTGCGGTCGGCTGCTCGTCTCAGACTATCGAAGCGACGACAATCACGACAACCCGGACGACTTTTTGCGGGTCATCTTTGCCTTCCTTCGACTTGTTTGCGTTGCCCGCTGTTGCTCAGATAAACCGTCATAATGCCTTCGGAACACGGTCACAGACGTGAGTGATCCCTCTCCGTTTAGCTGGATATCGATGTGTGCGCACAGGTTGGAGAATGGGTTTCGGGGATGGATGCGGTGCGATTATGGATTTTATAAAGGATCTTGCTAACGGGCTATTTTCTACTTGCACAGTCTACGTCAAGTAAGTTATCACGATTTTCTCATCGATTATCCGTCGGGTCGCGATCATTCGGAATGCGATATACGAATGTCAAATGTCAAATGTCGCACTGTGGGATCGGGCTAGGGGGCCAAGTCGAAACGAAATTATATGGACAGATGGGTTAATACGAATTCTCTCCATACAGGGGTCGCCACCTGAGCTACCAGCGCTCCAAGCGCGCGGTCAACCCCAACACCAGGTAGCTATCCACTGAAGATGGACGTCAAGGGATATGGGAGGCTGACACCTCGTATAGTCTGATCAAGATCGACGGTGTTGACAGCACTGAGGCCGCAAAGTGAGTATACACCGGTTGAAAGAATCACGAAACAAGGAAGAGAACATGCAGCTAAGACGGTTGTTTTACAGCTTCTACCTCGGCAAGAAGGTTGCTTTCGTTTACCGGGCGAAGCGTGAGGTTCGGGGTTCCAACATCCGGGTCATCTGGGGCAAGGTTACCCGGCCACACGGTACGTGAATTCAATACGATGGATCGGTGATATCGGCATTGCGGCCCTGTTGGACGATGGCTACTAGAGGAGCGAACAACTGACAATATCAACTTGACAGGCAACTCCGGCGTTGTCCGTGCTCAGTTCCGCCACAACCTCCCCCCCAAGTCCTTCGGTGCTACCGTCCGCGTCATGCTCTACCCCTCCAACATCTAAATGACCCGTGTTTATTACCTGTTAGTTGGGCAATCCGGAAACTTCGCACAGACAGTCGGGCAAGGAGTCGACGGTATGAGCCGATGTTGAGATGATGGAGTTGGCGGGTTGATAATGTTCGTGGGAGAGGCAGGGCCGACCAGCCCTACGAATTAAAATCAAAAGAACTTTTGTTGTTTTCTTCAGACTCTACCAGCGTGGTGACATTGTCGGCCTCCAGCCTTCTAGAAGGGCTTGTCGTGTTTTCTACATTGGCGAGCATGACGTGCCTTGTCTGACAACATGGCTTCTTTCCCAGTGTATCTGACACTATAAACAACCAAATCCATACATTTCAACAAACAGCACGTTGCATTAGGATCGGGCGTATGGTAGCAGAACTACGGGATGATCCAATGATAGTTGGGTCAGGGGTTTCTATTCAGTTCGCTGTTCTGCCATTCAGGCCAGGCAGCTCGACTTGGATGACCTCCTATTGTCTCCCAACGCCCAACGCAATATGGCCAGTGCACGTGCAAAATGGTCTTCTGGAATCCTGTGACACGACTCATCTGCCAGGCTCATTTCAGTAGCCCCATCGTACAGTTATACCTGGGCTTCCCATAAATTGCGGCTGCTTTATGCCCAATAATTCCGGCTAATCGTTCACCAGAAGTGATTCCCTGGCAGTAACCATATAGAACAGCAGATCACCCACGTCGTAGCTGGACCAGGCAGTCTATGGCAGGTGTATTAGGAATGAGTAGTTATAGACTTCTCTGCACCTGTAAAATCATACACGTATAGGAACCTGATGCCATATTCCGATTGTAACGTTGACGGTCACAGCTCCGTTGATATGCCGCAAGACTCGATATACCAACCAGGTGTTAACTCTTTCTCCGTTCAGTATGAGAGATATACCATCACATGATGTTCGCTTATTACAGTAGCTATCGAGGTAAAGCCCGGGCAGATAGGGCTCTGCTCGACGGGATACAAAACATGCAGGTCCGAGAACTATGTACGAAATTAACAGCATTGCGTGCATTCACGTCAAAGAGTATTCAGGAGATAGCCACTGCTGACTGGTCTGTAGAACCATCGCGCTGGCTTGGTAATGGAGCGAGTAATATGATGCTTCTGCTGTCACAGTATATGTTTTTGCGATCTGTTGGTCTGCAATTTTTACGACAGGCATCCGGTTCCGTGATGGAACTGGAGTGCTCGAGTCCATTTCGACCCACGGCTCGTCATGCAGATTGTTGAAGTCGGATTAAGAATGACTGGCTTGTCTGTGTGAGGGTTCAAGTGTCGATCAACTGAAAAGCACTTGTATTTTCATATACTAGATAGAATTGATTCTACTTACTAACTAGTGCAGACAGAGGAACTGATGTACATATATCTAAGCAACCTGCTCTTGCCCACTGGAAACTATCCATCAGCTTTTTCTATCTTGCGTCCTTTCAGCGTGAACATCTGTAGAGTGTTATTCTTCCTGGATACAAATATGCCATCGGCCAAGCGACTGTGACATCAGAACACGGAGCAAAGATATCAAGGTTAGCGGAGTCGTGAACCCCTTGCCTCAATTCCTCAGCAGATCTGAGACGACCGCGAGCCAAAATCATCTTAATGCTCGTTCGTTAGGACTCTCTGTGGAGTGATAATTAAAGTAATGCGCCATCCCGCACCACAGAGACCCACCAGATCATGCTGAAGATCCTCACCAACTCGTGTGTCGTGACGACTCGCAAGCCTCAGATCCCCATTCAAAGCAGTGATCAAAGCTTCGGTGCATATTAGGAATCTCGTTAGAGCAAGGGACCAGAGTGACTTTTCTTTTGACTCAACAAATCTCGACTCCAAAAGTTCAGGTATATTTACCAGTAATGTCTAGGCTATGATATTGTCCAATGCTCACTACACGTGATAACATATTGGTAAAGACTGTGTATTAGTTCTTTGTAGTTCGTGCAGTGTCGCATAGGGCAACGTAACCCCGCGGTGATATGACCCCGAACTAAAGTATTGGGTTGTATCCTTTCAAGTGTCCTAGCTGTTGGCACGGGAGAGGAACCAATAGGAGGGACACGGATACAGATGGATTCAAAAGGTTCAGGATTATTATTGTTTGTCTTTGAACAGGGGGTGGTTGGGCTTTTCAGCAGCTACATGATTAGATTCTTACCTAGGTACACTTCTAAGGTCCAAATAATAATAATAATGCAACAATCGGCTGCTGTATCCGCACTCTGAGAACAAAGCACGACGAGTCCTGTCTAAACCTAATCAGTCTTAGAGTTAACCTAAAAATAAGAATAACCTGTTCATCATGATTAAGTAATCATGATGTAGTTGGTGTTTCCAAATGCTTCACTATAACAATCAGTAAGAATATTCTTGTCTTTCAAACAAACTATTGATTAAAGTAATTGTTTTGTATTTAAAAATGGTCCTATGTTCTTATTTTTCAAACAACTGCATTCTGTCAAGCACACCACTCCATGACTCTCTCTTCCGATCACATCCAAGGAACTGTTGACTCAAGAACAGGATGGACCCAGTTCCTGGACTTATCCCGGCCAACGAGATGACCCGCTGACAGTGGCTGGGGTCCCCCGGTAGCCGATTGGTTTCTTGCCTGGCGGCCACCAGCCAGTGGGACGCTCAGAGCCCGTTTTGTCTTGGACATTGGAGTGGTCGTATTAATTCCTTTGGATTCTGATTGAGTTAATTGACTTTTGGGCCTAGCGGTATTTTACCTTTCTGAATTTTCCTGCATTTTATTGCCGGCTGCCTAGATCGTGGTCTTGCAATTCTATGAAGATGGAAGGAGATGCTTTGTCGCACTTGGGCACAGGGACAGATTCAGGGCTCAAGGAATTGCTGTTATAATTGCTAAGATATGGGCTTCCTTTGTCCACTGGAAGAGTACATAGGGCAATCTACAAGAAAGGTAGTCGATACCAATATCCTACTAACCTAGGTACCAGAATAGATAGACCTAACCAGAGCCTTCTACGTACTCGGCAGTCAGGTGGTTTCAATAATAATATAACGCCATCATCCGACTCGTGGGAGTCAGTTCAGACAAGCAGCACAGCATGGCACAGTAGCACTTGCTTTGGGCTTTTTTTTTTTTTGGTTAAGGTTCCCCTCTCTTCAAAATAATATTGCGTGGCGTCTGTCGTCGACGCACTTTGAACTCTGTGTTCCTCAATTACTACCTACCACTATAACTGTCGACTATCTGCCTTCCTTTTCTTTGGTCTCTAGCTAGTTGAATATTATTATTCTGGCACTTCTTCTCGCTGACCTTCGTTTGGAGAGCATCCTAATTCTTGTGACACTTTGCCGTCCGTCCAACTAACGTCTAACGACTTCCATCACCATTACTGTCGATCTTTGCGGCACAGATCCAATTATCTACGGAAAACGCTTGAACTATCTATTTTCTGCCGATCCAGCTGTCTTTCAGCTGCCAGTTGCTCTCGGGTTTATTTCCTGCCTGCTCGCTCGATACATCGCAACTCCGCACGGTCTTGTTTGCGCAAACTTACAAAGTACTCCGTGCACTCTCTCGCTTCCATTCTGCAGTGACGACATTCAGAAGTGCTTTCTTTTACTTTTTTCCGACCTGCTGCCTGCTTAAGACAATACCAACAACCGTAAGAAAAAGATACCTGTCAGTTCAAATCAATCAAGCAGCGACTTCACTGCAGCCTTGTATAGTACCAGCGTCGTCACAGCATAGACACTGCATTTTTCAGAAGCGTTTCAAAGCTCAAGCTGCCGCTTCCACTCGTTCATCACCATCCACCGTTCGCTGCGTTCAAGACTCTTATCTACCTTAGTTACGGAGCGTTTGTTAGAACCAATCCAAAGCAACACAGCGCAGTTGTGTTCATTCATACAATTCTTGGCAGTGTCCACCTGTTGCGCTCCACTACGGCCGCCAACCTGCCATAGTTCAGGCAGATCACGACGGAGCTACTCCTATCGTCAGTGGAGCTCTCTGTTGACAAACTTGTTTATCGGCCGCTAACTGACTTAGTTGAAGCAAAAAAAAAAACGGGCTTTGACATAAAATAAAGATGGCCCCCTCCCAGACGGTCGCGTCGCCGAGACCCAGTCGTGGTTTCAGTTTCGGTGGCAGGTCCGATAAATCTCGCCGGTCGAGCAACGCTGCCAGCAATAAAATCTCTCTGAGGGAGTCTTCTGAGGAAAAGCACAGGCGCAGTTTACATACCAAAGCCGATCCAACGCTTGCTATGAGCGAAGCGCAACCAGGTATGTTGGTCCCATATCTAACTCTCCTTCAGTCGCTCAATATTCTGCGATATCGTCCACGATTTGGACTCCATACCTATGCTTCATTCCTCCCATTTTTCTTTCTGTTAGCTCTGCATGCGCATAGTAACTGACCTTTGATCAATCAGTGGCTGTTGCCCTCGAACAGTCGACGCTGGGCTCTTTAAGAGCTATGCAGCACAAAGACAGATTTGGGCAGATCATCAGTACGTAGTGAGAACTTGTACAATCTGCTGCGACTTTCCACTGACAGTTTTTGTGATCAAAGCTGAACCCGATCTCTCCAATCCCACTCGTCCTCGATTCGAACGTCCATTAGAGACCATCCGAGCTTTTGAAGCTGCTTTTGAAGGGACGTACAGTAGTAGACCCGTTTCCTGGGCGAGAACAGGTTAGTTTGAATCTTTATCTGTCATACGCATTCAGATTGTTAACAAGCGTATCTACAGAGTCACCTAACGGTGGAGAGCACAACAAACGTGGCAGCTACTATGGAGGTAAATACGCGCATTAAAACCTCTCACCTCAGAAGACAATATGTCATCGGTTTAGACTGTCACTTTGTGATACAGTATGCTAATAACAGTGGTTTCATGCAGAGTCCAGCCGTGGAAACGGGTACTATCCAAACAGAGGATACAGTGATCAGAGTGGACACTTCAATCAACGGGGAACCTACTCGCGACCAGAGAGTTATGTCGATACTTACAATGGCCAGCCTCAAGATAATGGCTACTACCCGTACAACCAAGGCGGCGGCGGCCGTCGACCACGACCCAACCCGCGGATGTATACCGATCAGACAGGACACAGCAATGGCTCGAATGGATTCGCACAGCATTCATACCAGAAATCCGTCGATAATATCACTGCAGCCTCTGGGTCGGGTGGAAGCCACACTGATGCCTGGGGCAATTCGACCGACCCCAGTTCCGTGAACAGTTCGATCGACCAATTGTCCCAGCAGCTACAATTTGGACAGCAAGGGTTCAATTCCCAGCCCAATCTCAATGGCTATGCACCGGGACCTCCAAAACCTCCCGTACATAGCTTCAACCAAGCACCAGCCTTCGATCCTAACGCTGGGGGCCCTGTCGGCGGCACCCCAGCCGCCGGGTCAGCGCCCAACCGTCGTCAACTGCGGAAATCGGTGAACATGTCCGATACAGGGGACAAGCGAAAGAGCTGGTTCAAGCGCAAGTTTAGCAAGGATTAAGGGATACATAGGTGGTTATCTGGGTCTCATTCGCTATTCGTCTAACGTATGTAATGATTGTTCTTAGTGGGCGTTTTCTCGAGTTCAGACATGGGTAAACAGGGAAATTGCGTTCTTTGCTTTTTTGTTAATGTTAATTCTCCTAATTGTTTTCATCGGGCTGTCTTACAGTTTGATACGTTTATGCTTGACGATGTCACGATACATGGATGCCCGAGCGAATCATCAATTGATTAATGTGCCGTTCTCGTGTTTGCCTGATATTTCGAGTACATATTCCGCGCCCTGTTCTGATTACGCCAAAGGGATCAACAGGCGGTGTATGTTGATATCACACCTGAGTTTTGCATGTTCAAAAGGCTTATGCAGGATGACGACAGACCAATGAGACTGCACCTGTTTGATCAAGAGATGTTTACAACTTTACATGACGAGATCTAGACTCGGTTGTGCATATCACTTTATTCTACAGGCTGACCAGGCAATCCATCCTCGGTAGACACCACAGAGACAAACAAATGATGGACGTACTAACTATCAAAAGCAAACAGGGAATCATAAAATTATCCTAAAAATAGTACTGCAGTACCAGCAATCTACCTTTCCCCGGCTAACGTACCAACTAAGCCCTCCCAAAAAGCTTATGCTTGAGCTTATCCGCCAACCCCTCAGGATGATGCTGATGATGCTGGCGCTTCTTCTCCTCCTTCTCCTTACGGGTTTCCTCGTCCAGGTGGACGTTCCCCTGGCCGCCGCGCTGGATATATCAGGCATAGTTAGTTCCAGCACATAACAACGCTCCAACCCGCTTGCACTGAAAGAAAAAATGAGACGGGATGGGAGTAAAGCCATGAACATGAACAATGACATACACCAACATGATAGGTCTCATCCGTCGACTTGCGGATCGCCAGCTCGGGGATGATTTCCGCATCGTGGGGCACCCGCGACGTGGGCCGCACATTGGGGGAGCCGATGTTGCCGGCTCCGCCGCGCTGTCATTGCATCCTCTCAGCATCTGTTCACTTGTCCTGCAACTTGCTTGATTGGCGTGGGACAGGGCGGTACTTACACCGGCTGAGTAGGCGCCGTCGCCTTGGTCGCCATAGGGGCCTTCACGGACAATGCCGGCATCGACGTATCTGGGGTTAGGTTAGAGGGTGGGTTGGGTTGGGTGGTTCCGGGTGCGGGGGTCGAACGTACTGTGTGGAGTCTGCGCCGATGTTGCCCTGGCCTGGTTTGCGATGGGTGTTAGAGGGGGTTGGTGAACGTTATGTGGACTATGTATGTATGGTATGCGTACCTCCGCGGCCGTGTGAGACGATTGGTTCGTTTTCGCCCATGGTGACGGGTTGTTTTGTTGTTTAGAGGGTGTCTGCTAGGTATGCACTCTGCAGAAGCGAGGGGATACTGGGATGAAGAGTCAGAAGTGTGGGTCAGTTGGTGCTACGGATACTATGACTTACCTGATATTGAACAATATGCTGAGGGGAGGGGCCGTAAGCAAATGCGGGATGTGAGGGAGGGATATATAAAGATAAGGACTGGAGATGGGGCAACTTCGCTAATAAGTTAGACTACAAAACAGGAAAAATTGCACCATTCATTCAACCCCTGAAAGGACCGTAAGTATTGTTAGAAAACCAAGGTCATCGTTATAATGATGAACCAGTCGTCAAGCACGCATCGAGCCTCGTGGTCTCGGAGACTGGAGAGAGTCCCTGTGACGTCGCGGCGCAGTGGGCTGATAAGATACTGTCGACAGTGTTTACTGATTGGTCCGAGCTGTGACTAAAGTGGTTACTGATAAGAGATGTCTTGGCGATAACGATACCTATCAGGCAGATCATTTGAGTGAGCAATGGGAATTATCATAAGTCGAAGAGTCGATGAACAAACTTTATTCAATATTTGAGTTATGACTACATTTAACATACTGCATGAAAAAGACCGTCCTCCAGATCTCACTGTAACTGATAAAGCACAAAGATATTATCACAATACCCTACCCTTAATTTTTCTAGAAGCCGGCGGTCTTTGTTTCCTTCTTCTCGGCGGGAGGTCCACCGCCGGTGGTTGGAAGACCCATGAAGATCTTGAACGAGTCGTAGCTGAAAAAACAAAAAATCAGTATGTCTGCCATTGTTTATCGTACTTGAAGGGTGAAACTCACATCATCCATTGCAATCCAGTCTGTACAAAGAGTTGTTAGCTCATCACCGCAAACACATGCGAAGAGAAGACTCACCAGAGTTCCGATCATAACGATTCTGACGGGGAGACCGTTCCAAAGACCCGTGAAGCCAATATCCTTGTAGATACGGCCCATTGCAGCACCAAATGCCTCGCCAGGCAGTCGGGTAGCATTCAGCTTACTCACCATAACATCAGCGGGATGAGACACAACGGCGCAAAGGATACCGGCCAAGTAACCACCAGTAAAGGCGACTGCAGTCTGCGCGCCCTTGCCGTACTCTTCCTTCTTTCGGGGCAGCCTCTTGTAGATGGCTTCGACAATGGTTTCGAAAGACGCGAATTTCATCATGGTGTATGGGATTTGCCGACCCCAGAGTGGATACAAACCTTTGTAGAGCCTATGTTGCGATCAGTGGTGAGAGATTTAGGGAGTAGATTCTGAAGCGACATGAACTTACCCAGCCACTCCTTCCTTGCCGACAACTTGAGAAATTCCAGAGAAAGTCCCCTTGAACTCAGGAGGAATAGTTGTCTGCGTGCGCACCTTGACAGCTTCGAATGGGCATAGGGCGACATCAGCGATGAATTCCGCCGAAGCACTGGCGGCCAGATACACGGAGGTCTTCCATTTATGGGCACGCTCCGGTCCCACGAGATCAGAATAGAACTTCTTGAAAAATTCGTAACCGCCATATTTGAATGCTCCTTGAGCCTTTGCCCCCTGTCAGTCAGTTCTGCTCAAAACCGCGCCATAAACCGTCAGCTTACGCTGTATCCGAAAAAAGTCGGACTCCAACCAGTGAACACGCCTCTCATGCCTTCTGCACTGCGAATCACGCGGAACGCCTCCATGTTGCTCTTGTACAGCTGCGAATCAACTTGTCGGCGGCATTTGACCAAATCCAATGGCGTCACTGCTGTGTGGGTGAGACCCTGTTAATCGGTTAAATATAGATCAAAATAGATGAGATTAACTCCTGAGACCTACACAAGCCAGCAGACCTCCGACGGTGCAAGCTGCATAGTATTTGGGGGTCCATGGCTCAATCTTGCCTGTTTTGGCTTGAGCCTTTTGACTGACGACATCGAATTCTCGAGCCGCCTCTTTAGTGAAAGCATCGGCTTTCTTCTTGGACTCATCAATTACACTCCACGCCGGGAAAGGCTCCCGTCTGATCGAAGCCGCAGATCCCGCTTGCTTGGGCTCTTGGGGACGGTTCAGAGGGTTCTGAGCGTTGAAGGCGTCGAGGATCACACTGTCAGAGGGGAACATGGTTGTCAATTTGGTATTGATTCGCAGTTATCTAGAACACTATTGATTGACGACGTCTGGTCAATTGATCTGATGAGCCGGTACGAACGATCCTCGATACCAGGTGGTTGGCTCCACTCGTAGGGCTGGTGAGCGGAATAGCCGGTTGGAGGATGGTAAGTAGATGAGTACGAATGCAGATCTTATCTCAAACTTTGCACTGCAAAGAAACGCCACGGGCACAGATAATCCCAAGCGAAATTATTGAAGATTACATCGAGACGAGGAAGTGGGAAGAGGACGAAGAGGTCTGACAAGGGCCCGAAGGACGATGACGTCGGATTTGTACTTTGGCATTCTGATTAGCTAAACACCCGTTCTCCGCTCACTGCTGTCACAATGGCGCTCATTTTTCCCCTCCGCGCCGATCCCGATCCGTCCAAGTTAGTGGGCCGCAGTCGATAAAATTAACCTTGACTCAGGCTCGATTGCTTATACAGTCAATAGCGCGTCGAATAATTCTTTACACGCTTCTTGTGACTTAGCATTGCAGCAAGAGTGCTATTGATTGATGGTCCGAAGTCGACTCACTGCTGAACGCCATTCTGCCCCTCATCCTAATCCACCCCTCCTGAATCTGTGACACTATCTTCCGAGAATGGCCTCTTATATGACCGCCAGCGAGGCATTCGCTCGCGAGAAACTCGCCCCAAATGTGGAGGTATCCACAAGTCAGACTGCCTGGGCTGACAAGTATAGAGGGGTTCGTCTTCCCTCCATGGCAATCAGAATGCCACAAGAAGCACCCCGATGTGACTAACTCTGTTGTAGGCTACTGTCGAAGATCTGGACCCTCCTCCTGCACTCTCCGTCTCTCCCAGCGATTCCATTGCCTCCGCCATGCTCGCAGCATATGAGCGCGATTATACCCACCTGACAGTCATCTCATCGAACCGGTCTTTACTCGGATACCTCAGCATACCGCGACTCAAGGAGTTGCTCAAACAAGGCACCGTCAAGGAAACGGACACTGTTTCAACTGCCATGCAGCGCTTCAACCGCAAGCGTGGCACATATCATGTCATCACAATGGAGACGCCATTAGAGGAGCTGGAGCAGTTCTTCGAGAGTGAAACGGGACCCAACGGGGAAAGGAGAGAAAAGCAGCAGTTTGCCGTGGTCACTGATGCCTCCCGGAAGTTTGTACTTGGGGTCGCAACTAAGGCTGATTTGGAGGAATTCGTCAAAAGAAGACCGGCATAGATACCAACAGTTATTTAATTTGCGTTTCTTTGAACACTACTTCTTGACTTTACCACATACCACGAGTTGTTCGTGCATCTGCAGGCGTCAGTGGCCATTTGCTTTGAGTCTTGGACATCTTGTGAGGACGTCAAAGTGCATGCGACACACATAGTGGGTGGCGATCGTCGCATGCTTGACCATGAGACATAATGGATCAAACGGTGCTATTCAACAAATATCGGAACAGAATTGCTTCGGAGCTTTTCAACACACAGCGTCCACTACTTTGACAGTCGAACTCATAACATATCAATACACATATAGGTATATCGAGAAACGGAATAAAGCGTCTGGAACTAATCTGCCGGCGAAATAGACCCAATCTACTGGGCCTTTTTCTCTTTCTTCTTTGATGCTGCTTCTCTCTCTTCTCGATCATCCAGCCACGCCACGTAGATATAACCGAATAAGACCAGATTCGCAGTGATGGCGGCGGTAATACCAGCCACAGTTGAACTCGCTATCCAAGGTCAGCATCAATCTTGAATGAAGCGAAAAGACTAATCGGATGGAAGAAAGACATACCACCGGAGTTTACTGTGACAAAGTACATGCCGATAGGACCAACAACCATGGCGGCCGTGAATCCCAGCAGCTTGTAGATGACATCTCTATATAATCATAAGCCTAAGTCAATCTAATATATGGACCAATCCATATACTCGGACTGCGGACGGTATAGTGAGTGACAGGTATTGGAAACTACTTACGCAGGAACTGCAGGGGTAACGTCAGAACTGGCTGATTCCTTTGGCGGCGGTGCGGCAGCCGCCTCTGCATAGGATTTTTCTTGAGAGCGACGGCTAGCCATTGCGAATGGAATCAAGGAAAGAGAAACACCTGTTGCCTCGCTGTTGTAAATGTGGTGTCAAAAGACGGAGGAAAAGGTTCAATATGTAATTGTCGACAAGCCGAGAATGGTGATGAACAGATGACAGTCCTTTTTCTTTCTTCAAATAAAATCGTTCAGTTGCTGTCAATGAAAAATATGGCTAGATGGAAGGTTGAGCTATTGAGGACTTGATATGCATCTACTCGTCGAAGTGTTACTTCATAGTAAGGTCGGTAGCTTACCTAGCTTAAGCTACCTAGGTACTGACCTACCTAGGTAATGGATGGTACAGCCTGTATTCACGAGCGCATTGAGCGGAGCTGATGGAACGGAAAAGCCATTCCTCAGCGGCATGTGATTGGCCAGACTTGTTCAATGTTGTAATGGTGTGAATACTGACGGGTGATTTCGAGGTAGATGAGTATGTACAGTCATAGGAATAATCAATGTTGTCGTCTGACAATAAGAATATAGCGTATCGTCTATTCTTACATCCTGATTGACTTGCCCATAGATGCTGCATTATTCAAAGGGCTATGTGTTCTTTGTTTCCCAGTTGGTCTTAATTGAGGCGCCAACTCACGTGACCCAGGCGCGTCCGCCGCGTTTGTTGGAGGGAAAAAAGACTGATGAATGAATTCTGGAGAAGCAGGCGAGCTCTCTTTTGGCGCTCCGTTGGGGTTTTGCTCCTGTTTCATTGCTGTCTGATTTGGCCATCTTTAATTCGATCTTTATTACTTGATAGTCTGTTGTCGATTGACAACATGGACGATTCCGTCCCTGATACCCCCGTCAGTGACAGGAAGATTGTCCGCAGTACTCCTCCGACCGGCGTCAAGGATGATACTGAATATGAGACTATCGCCACTCTTCCGCTGGCCGCTCAACCCTTCCAATCACTTGCAACACAATCATTGACCCCTGCTTCTCAGCGACTTACTCAACCGACACAGATCGTTGAAGTCCCTCATTCAGCCAAAAGCACAGTCCAAGTTGCCGCATCTTCTCCCCCAGGTCCGGCGTCCTCGCCTTCCTGTCCTGCCTCGCTGGGAGGTCGCCTTTCCAATTCCATGGCACCTCCTGGAACGCGCTTCTGCCCTCCTGCCTCTGCAGGACCTGCGAAACGTACCCCCGTCATAAATCTCGACGACGACGGCCCAACATATGTCGGTGGATCTTCCGACGAAGATACCCAGCTGAAAAGAAGCACGGATATCAAACCATCTATGTTCACCAAGACATCGCGGAGTCCCGAAAAAGTCATGGATTCCCCGGTGAGCGCCAATTCTTCGTCTTCTTTTGATCGGTTCAAGGAGATCACCTCCTCCGCGGTCTACAACCCGAGCGTCAAACGCGCTGCTTCCCAGATGGACCCGACCCCCAAAGGAATCCCCATAAAAAAGCCCAGACAGAGTGGCCCTTCCCGTGCGCAACCAGTGGAGGTGTCCGTTATGTCATTACAGGATATTCAAGACTACCAGATGAGGGTCAAAGTGGAGAGAATGTTGAAAGTGATGCCGCAGAAATCGGTCCAAGCTTGCATGCAAGCTCTTGTGTTCAAGCGGGGCAATTATGAGGACGCATTAGATCACCTGGCAAATACAGAGGAACGGGATGCACTTGGTTCATCTGACGATGAATTGATTACAGCTCAACAAGCCGAGCAGATCGCACCAGCGAAGCAAAACATTAAAGCTCGAGGGACAATCCAGGATAAGTGGTCGGCCATGAACCTGCAGAAGAACTTGGCAAGCCAGAGAGCCCAATCGCAGTCGCAATCACAATCGCTGGACGAGGAAGAGGCGAAGCCACGGAGACGCTTGATGAGAGGGCCAAAGAATCGTGTCGTTTCCCCAAGTCCTACTCGTTCCGAGACTCCTCCCAAGAAAAAGACTGGACGACTGGTACAGGGACGGAAGCAACCTTCGCCCGCACGTTCGGAATCACCTGAAGCACCTTTGATCATAACGGACGACTCTGATTCTGGTATTGGCGATGCATTGGAAAATGCCGAATCCGAAGTCAAGGTTTTGAGGTTCATCAACACGTGCCAGGCTGTAGAGCTTGCAGATCTGGCTGCAACGACGGAGGATGTTGCCCAAGTCATCATCTCCCACCGTCCATTCAGGTCCCTAGACGAGGCCCGAGCTGTACCCGCCCCATCAACGGAGCAAAGCACAAAGCCAAAGGGCGCTAGGGGCCGGAAGACCCCGAAGCCGATTGGCGACAAGATCGTGGACAAATGTCTCGACATGTGGGTGGGTTATGAAGCGGTGGATTCATTAGTCGCCAAATGCGAAGCGCTTGGACGCCCGGTTGCAGCAGAAATGAAGAAATGGGGCGTTGATATCTTTGGGAAGCGGGACGGTGAATTGGAGCTGGTATCGATTGACCGAGAGTCGCACGATTCTGGCATTGGGACACCTGTTAGCCAGCGTACTGACGAGGATAGCGATGGCCCTGCGTCAGGTTCTCGCAAGTCTCGTTTCATTTCTCAACCCGGTATCATGAGTGACGACCTGAAGATGAAAGATTATCAAATCGTGGGGATTAACTGGTTGTCCTTGCTGTTTGAGAAGCAGTTGAGTTGCATTTTGGCCGATGACATGGGACTTGGAAAGACATGCCAGGTCATTGCATTTTTAGCGCATCTGTATGAAAAGGGCATAAAAGGACCGCACTTGGTGGTTGTGCCGTCGTCAACAATCGAGAATTGGCTTCGGGAGTTTCAGAAATTCTGCCCGACGTTGTCCGTCATGCCCTACTACGCAGGGCAAGCAGAACGCGCCGTGATCCGCCAGACCATCGAAGATAACCGTGATGACATCAATGTGATTATCACCACCTACACTGTCGCAAAGGCGAAGGTTGACGCCCACTTCTTGCGCAACATGGACTTCTGTGTCTGTGTCTATGATGAAGGCCATATGCTGAAGAGCAGTACATCAGTGTTGTATGAGAAGCTGATACGGATTCCAGCCCGTTTTCGACTTCTCTTGACCGGTACGCCGTTGCAGAACAATCTCCAAGAACTGGCCTCACTACTGGGCTTCATCCTTCCAAAGGTCTTCCAAGAGCGCAAGGAAGATCTTCAGTATATCTTTGCAAACAAGGCAAAGACAGTGGATGAGTCCCACTCCACACTTCTCTCGGCGCAGCGCATTGAACGGGCCAAATCCATGCTCAAGCCGTTTGTATTAAGGCGAAAGAAGCATCAGGTCATCGACCTGCCCCGTAAGACCTCTCACGTTGAGTATTGCGAGTTGAATAGCGCCCAGAGGGAGATTTATGAGCATGAAAAGGAAGAAGTTCGTCAGCTTCTCGCTGACCGCGCTGCTGGAAAGAAGACTGGTAACAGGTCCGCCAACATTTTGATGAAACTTCGACAGGCTGCTATACATCCATTGTTATACCGGCGTCACTACACCGATACCATCCTCAGCCGTATGGCCAAGGCCTGCTTGAAGGAGGAGCAATGGTCTCAATCCAACCCAGACATCATCTTCGAAGAGCTGCAGGCTTATAATGATTTTGAATGTCATCAGTTGTGTCTCAATCACCCTCAATCCCTCGGCAAATTTGCCCTCAAAAACGACGAGTGGATGAACTCCGGAAAAGTCGATAAGCTCTGCGACTTGCTCAAACGGTTCCAAGAGAACGGGGATCGGACACTGGTATTCTCCCAATTTACTCTGGTCATGGATATTCTCGAGCATGTCCTTGAGACTCTCCATCTTGGGTTCGTTCGGTTGGATGGTCGGACGAATGTAGAGGATCGTCAGTCCATTCTAGACGCTTTCCATGAGCGAACCGACATTCCTGTATTCCTTCTTTCGACGAAGGCCGGTGGTGCGGGAATCAACCTGGCCTGTGCAAACAAAGTCGTCATCTTCGATTCCAGCTTCAACCCGCAGGAGGATGTGCAGGCGGAGAACCGAGCACATCGTGTTGGGCAGACCAGGGAGGTAGAAGTCATCCGTCTTGTCACCAAGGACACGATCGAAGAGCAGATATACGCTCTTGGTCAAACCAAGTTGGCTCTCGACCAAGCCGTTGCAGGCGACGAAAGCGAGAGCAAGAAGGGTGAAGAAGCCGGAATGAAAGTCGTGGAGGATATGCTTCTTGCAAAGCAAGAGGAGGTGAAGACAGATAGCACGAACTCCTGATCTTCTTTCAGTCCTAGAGTCATCGGTTACAGCTGAGCTGGAAATATTTTCTTGACTTGGATTTCTGTCTAGAACGCGTTTTCTGCTGGAAGCGAGTCGACCTGCATATCATCATATTATCGGATTGTTCAGGGACACATGTGCATGCTACTGTTGTCGGATCTGGCAGGGATTCAATGGTTCCCGGCATTGGTCTTTCTTTTTAGGGGTTCTATAGCATCCATAGCATTCACCAACGCCTGTGGCGGTTGGTGACATTCTTAGAGTAATAGGAGCATTATTAGGTTAAACAGAGATTGTTGGTCCTCCATATCCCTCTATATCTTTGATAGAATAGTTGCTTTACCTTTACTATAGCACAAGTCCAGTGCAAAGAACAAAATGTCCGTAGCTGGTCATGCGACAGTACGTAAGACATACCTCTAGGCCTCAATATACTTTTAAACCAGGTGAGTATCACTGGCCTCTATGTAACTCTTGGTCTTTGATTTAGCAGCTCTCAATGATGGCTCTAGCAGCATGCTGGTGAGCTCGCGTCTCTGTTGATGATAGTCTCATCTAGACAATCGAGATGGATGATTCCTGGACCTTGCTATTGATTTATGTGCGGTTGCTGATTACTACACGCCTTTGTTGGACCTAATCAATGCTGTGCTACAAACTGCGACATACAGACGTGTTACGATTATTCTCCGCCATGGGAATATGTAGAGACTGCCGTATTATTCTTATAGAATATGCTCTGCTTTAAACCAAGAAGAAAGAATATATTCAGTGAAAAAAAGATGGGAATCTATAAACAGGTTTCTAACACAGACTCCGGACAAAGAAAACCCAGTTTAGGTCATCCATACATACACCATAACATGCAGAATTAGAACCGAGCTATGCAGTACTATCAACAAATAGCAAGAAAGAGGAGTGAGAATGGAAAGTCCTCGGACGGGAATAGAGGTGGAAGATGATGTTATACTCATGCAGCAAGCTCCTGCTTTTGAAGCATCTCTGTAGCTGGGACTGTGATATCGATAGGTTGATCTTCCGGCTTCGACCTGACCGGGGCCGGGATGGAGCTGGTGCGAATGGGGCCTCCTCCGCTCACAACTGGCGACGCTGCTTTGGGCCTGGGCGCACCGCTTGCCGCACGAGCCGTCTCGTTATTCTCTAGGGCGTTTTTGACGGCAGTATCGCGAGCAGAATCCTCCGATTCGTCGTTCTTGTAGACGGACTTGTCGGTGAGATTGAGGATCTTGTCCACTTGGGCGGCTCCGGGAAGTAGGTCATCGAATTTGAGGAAGTGGCAGTAGTCGGAGTAAGACTTTGCTGTCTTTGCATCTTTGAATTCCCTGTTCTTCCCGGGGATGAGTATGTTCAGGAGGAATTTGGTGTTGCCGAAGCGGTTCTCGCACTCGATAGCGGCTTGAAGATAGTCGTGGACCACCTCCCTCCAGGGGAGTAGACCACCCTCTGCTTCGGAGCGGAAGCATGACGGGTTTGCCTCGGCCGCTGTCGCTATCATGGCTCCGTCCACGCCGAACTCCTTCATAAGCGCAAACGCTTCGTCCCGAGAGGTGACATCGCCATTCATGACGCATGCAACACCAGCCTCGCGACAAATTCGCGCAATCATCGGCAACTGGTCACGGATGGCGCGTTCGCGAGGTCGCATTGGTGTCGTGCGGCAATGGACAGTCAAACCTGTGATACCTGTGGCAACGAGTCTCTTGACAAGGCTTTCCGTCTTCTCCGGTGTCTCCAGGATACGGATTTTGACCGAGATGCCGATCTGATAAGGATTTCCGACTTCCCGCACAAGCGATTCAAGGATAGAAACGAGCTTGTCGGGGGTCCGTAGGAGTGCTGCTCCCATCCCACCACTTGTACTGAAAGGTTTGGGACACCCGGAGTTCAAATCGATCCCCGCAACGTCGCCTGCGACCAATTTTGCTGCTTCGACGGCCAGCTCCGGGTTTGCAGAACCAATCTGAAACACCAATTTACCCTTCTCGCTCACGGGGTCAATCCGGTACAGAATGGACTCCTGAGCAGGTTTGTCTGCGCGGCCACCGTTCGAGGGGAATCTGATATATTCGATGCATCCGTTGCGAGGGTTCACTCGGCGGGTGGCTCCAATGAGCGAGCGGTCTATCGTTTCAGGGCCCCAAACAAGATCCGCACCGTATTTGAGAGCGACAAGACGAGAAGGCAGCTCTCCCGAACGCACCATCGGTGCCAGGACTACTTTGCCACGGTAGTCGACACCATTGGCGGGGATAGGAACGCGGGGTGTCGTGAGCGAAGTCATTGCGGATCGGAGGAATCTTAGCATAGCATTATTGACTTTTGTGACGCGAGACAAAGTGCAAGTGAATGACAGAGAACGTGGTTTATGAAATAAAGTTGTCCTGCAGAAGGGTAAATCGACGAACTACAAAGTGGATGGCGACGGACTGAAAAAGCGGAGATGAAAAAGTGGAAGTCACGTGAAGATAATCTGATAAGCTTCGTTCGACTTCCATGGCTCTTCGGAGTCCTCCGTTCACCAGACGGATATCGGTTGGAGAAATCTTTGAAGGTTAAGGCAGAGATATGTTGGTATTCTGTCATCATCTTTCTTATATTGAGAACCGATTTCTCTCTCCGATTCAGACAAGATATTGCTTCACATGTTGCAGCTTCCGGCCTGCCGAGCAGTACATAGGTAGTCTTCAATACGGAGTACTCCGAAGCACATACCGTAAACCAAGGTACCATCATCATAATATGGCGGACTAAGAGGCCAGGTGAAAATAAGGTTATTTCAGTCAGGCGCCGGGATCCCTGTAAGCTGAATGTAGGGCTCCAGATATCGAGGGATCTGACCTGAACAGTTAAAGCTATTGTTCTTCTCACCAATAATGGCCTTGTGAGCTGGTCATTGTTCAAGAGTATGGGTCTCAATACCCGCACACGTCGAGTACCTGGGAGCACCTTACGGAGTACTACAGAGTACCATGATTCTACCCCGAGGTAGATATCACTATTACCTCAAATAATGACAGACTAGCATCACAGCAGCAGAATAGCATTAATATAAATTGCGGAGCCCCGCCCATCATTGTCCCATGCGCCGAGGACCTTTGTCGTGCCGACTACCTCTGGTAGCTTCCGGGTATATTTGGAATGTCCGATAAACAGTGGTGGACGGCCATATTTGAGCACTGTTTCCTACAATGATTGCAAAAGCAAATTGACAACAGCTGGCGGCAAAAAAGAAAATCAATAATCAATAAGTGTGGGGAGGGAGAGTGTCTTGTACCTAGGTATCTTTTGTATAGCAGTGGCTCTATAGATGGGCCTCGGACACCTGTCGCCAGAACTCCCGACGCCGATTTTCCATCCCGATAATTTCCAGCAATTTTTGTCTTCGATCCCCTTCGCTGGACCAGCTGCTATAAACGGCGTAAAGCCGATCCAAGGTCACGATCACAAGCTTAAAATCAATCTAGATCCTGTCAATTGAGGAACTCTGCCCGAATTCCATCCTATTAATATACAATCAATGTCCCCGGTGGCTCTGCGCATGAGCAGCAGAACACTACTGCCCCTGTCTCCATTGCTCCGACTGTCCACCGCCTCACCGGCCCTCGCCCGCTCTCGTTCGCCCATTCCACGCACATCAGCAACGCTGGCTCCCCCCACTCGACAAGCCCCTCCTCCCTCCTCCCTCTCGTCCTCCTCCTTCTCTTCTTCCTCCTCCCCTCAACAAGCAAAATTGTCTTCGTCATCATCGTCAAGAGTTCGTTCGTCGGTCAGCTCCGCGTCAACTCGTGCTGCTCTTCTTTCTAGACATTTTTCTTCGTATACCCCGCCGCAATCCCCCAACATGTCTTACACCGTTCGCAAGATCGGCCAGGCCAACACCCTGGAGCACCGTGTCTACATTGAGAAGGATGGCGTCCCAGTCTCCCCCTTCCACGACATTCCCCTCTACGCCAACCCTGAGCAGACAATCCTCAACATGGTTGTTGAGATTCCCCGCTGGACCAACGCCAAGCAGGAGGTACGCAATCCGGACCCGCGAGGCGCTACACTGTTACTATTCTCGTTACGGAGCATTCGCTGATTCGGTTTGGATATTTAGATCTCCAAGGAGGAGTTCCTGAACCCCATTAAGCAGGACGTCAAGAAGGGCAAGCTCCGTTTCGTCCGTAACTGCTTCCCCCACAAGGGTTACCTCTGGAACTACGGTGCCTTCCCCCAGGTAAGCCAAATTCATGGACATGGTGCACGTCCAGGCCAATCAATGCTAACCGGAGACTTTTCGATCGATTAGACTTGGGAAGACCCCAACGTTGTTCACCCCGAGACCAAGGCCAAGGGTGACAACGACCCGCTCGATGTTTGCGAGATCGGTGAGCTTGTTGGCTACCCCGGTCAGGTCAAGCAGGTCAAGGTTCTTGGTGTGATGGCTCTGCTCGACGAGGAGGAGACCGACTGGAAGGTCATTGTCATTGATATCAACGACCCTCTTGCCCCTAAGCTCAACGACATTGAGGATGTTGAGCGTCACCTTCCTGGCCTTCTCCGTGCTACCAACGAATGGTTCCGTATCTACAAGATCCCCGACGGAAAGCCCGAGAACCAGTTTGCCTTCTCTGGCGAGTGCAAGAACAAGAAGTGGGTTCCTTCTTACTCCGTCTGGTGTCATCTCCCCGGGACTAACTTTTTTCTCTCCCCCTAGGTACGCTCTCGATGTTATTCGCGAGTGCGCTGACGCTTGGGAGAAGCTCATCACCGGCAAGAGCCCTCGTGGCGATATCAGCCTGTAAGTACTTCATTAACCGTAGTTACGCCCGCGAGGCAAGGATGCAACTGACTTTGACAGTGCCAACACTTCTGTTGAGAACTCCCCTGACCGCGCCGACCCCTCCCAGCTGGCCAGCATCCCCAAGGGCGAGAACCTCCCTCCTGCCCCCATTGACGGCAGCATTGACAAGTGGTTCTTCATCTCTGGTGCTGCTGTTTAAATTTATATTGAACAAAAGTTCTAGAAATTAAAATCCTTTCCATTCGTCCTCAGGGCGAATACTTAGTACTTTGCATATTCCCGGATTTCTAGAAAAGTGCTGGGAACTGATTTCGTAGAAACCGGCGGTTCTAATGAATTAATGCAAGTAGCATGAAACTCTCTTTCCCTGGAGCTTACATATTACTGTGAAGACTCACAGGAAAACAGGTCCGGCGGGCTGAAAAGTGGAAATATCTTGTTCAATGCTAATATATACAAAGGTCGTCAACTCAGGTTATAGCTCGTCAACGTCTTTCCAAATCTCACACACAGCAATCATTGCTCGCCCTTCCCCTTCTATAGTACAAATGCACAATGAGAAAAATCGAACCCGATGTCCTCGGCGCCGTAGCGTAAAACCCGCAATGATACTTAGAAAACCATGAAGAACAATATACAGACCCGAAAATCAACCCTTGAGAGTCTCTTCTCGCTCGATACTCCGTCCCACACGCGCAAGTTCTTCGATCACATCGCCGATCTTCATCTGGTTCTTGCCCACCTCGATCTTGACCTCCTTGCCTCCTCTGAATCCTACCGTCATCTCGGGGAGCTGTGTCGAGTGACGCGGCAGCTGAGTAACTTGGATGTCGATATGCGTCGGACTCGAGGCGGGTGTGGTGGAAGGGTTGCGGAGGAGAGAGAGGAGCAAGCGGCAGGGACGAGCGGACCGGGAGAACGGATTGAAGGTCGCCCGGAAGGAGGTGATTGTGTGCAGGGGGATGGTCATTTTGGTGGGGTTTCCTTTTGATGGACGTTCGGATAGGAAGATGGAATGGTCAATTGGAGATCCGCTGCTCAAAGACTTAGTTTAAGCGCGCAGGAGTGGTTTGCTGAAGGTGATGGGACAAATATACAAGGTCTTATGGTTACCGCGAGTCGGATGCCGGTTAAGTGAGCTTTCCGCGCTTGAGCCGGTCAATCGAGTGAGTCCGTTTGGTTTTTGGGGAGAACAGCGACGAGCGTACTCAGACCCTCGTAATTGAGGATGGTGGCTCTGGGATACGGAAGCCAATTGTATAGCGATGAGGCCGTTGCCTATTCGTGATCTACCTAGAAAATTACCTCGCAGTCGGCCGCCGGAGAGCCATGTTTGCTAAATATGCAAACAATTTGTGGCCTCAGGAACCGATGACGCTGTTTGATTGTGGACACGAGTGGTTTTCCGCAAAGCAATCGCATTGGACAGCAAGGGAATCGACTTTCTTAAAGCGAAGCTCTAAGGACGACAAATTTGGGTTGCCATGGTGCATTCCTGACCACTCTATATTCAATATCTTGGACATATCTCACGACCTGCGCACATACTACCGAACAATCTTGATATACTCTAAATACACACTGCCAGGATGGCTTCAACAGCTGCTCTCCAAGCTCGCCTCAAAGACCTCTCAATAGCTCTGGCTCAGATACACCCACTCATTGATCGCCTAAGGAATTTCACAGTGGCTATTGGCCAAGGTGACGAGGCCCGCCTGGAGTTAGGACAGGAAATACATGGTTCATTGAAAGAGGCGGAAGAGCAAATGGAGATTCTGAAGGTTGAGGTTGATTCTCTTGAAACTGGCAATGAAAGTGGACGGAGAGGTGTGGACAATGCGAAAGAGCTGGAAAAAGAGCGGATCGTTTCGTTGGCGGGGAGGTTGGCCGATGAGATCAAGAGGTGAAGTGCCTCTCCAGGAAACATTTATCCTGCTAACATACTTGCCTAGGACGAGAGTGGAATTTCGCAACGCTCAACTCCAGGCGAAACGAAACGCGGAGGCTGCAAAACGCAAGGAGAGGGAGCTACTGTTTTCGAGGTCACAGAGCGCCGAGCGCCGAAGTCAATCTACCGAGAAGCTGTCGCATGGTGATATTGTCAAGAACGCCTCAAGCGATGTTACTGCCGCACTGCGCAGGACGCACCAGCTGATGCAGGCGGAATTATCTCGAAGTCAATTCGCCCACCAAACTCTAGGTTGGTTATTCCTGCATTGGGAGACGTCTTCAGTCTGCTAAGCCTATAATCACAGAACAATCGACCGCTGCCCTATCCTCATTGTCCGAGTCTTACACCGATCTCGACTCTCTCCTCTCATCCTCCCGCAATCTCATCGGTTCTCTCCTCCGGTCTCAAAAGTCTGACACTTGGTACCTGGAAACAGCATTCTACATTCTTGTTGGAACAATATCTTGGCTCATATTCCGTCGCATATTATATGGACCGCTCTGGTGGCTTGTATGGCTGCCGATTAAGTTGATAGCGAGGTCCGCGTTCGCTATCCTTGGAACAGTCGGGATCACTAGCACGGCCGTTCAATCACAATCTCCAGCATCACTTACCCAAAGCATGCCTCAGGGAGCACCAACATTGGGACAAACAGCAGTCATGCCTAGCGCTTCCATCAGCGCTTCTTGGGACCAAGCACAGGCCTCTGAAGAGCAACCCGAAACTGATCGGCTGATTGATCAGATTGGCGATATGGTAGAAAAGAACAGCAAATTGGAGGAAGAAACCAACATCGACGACGTGTCGCCAGAAGAAAGGCAACGACAGCAAGAGATACCGCGAAATTCAAAGAAACGCATGTACGAAGCTACGGAAGTCGAACAAAACCAGAGAGATGAGTTATAGATGTAGATGGGCCTATTTATCAATACAGACCATGTTCACGATCAATCCGCTGCATCACTTACGAGAACGAATAAAAATGAACTTAATTTTCGGAGAGGATAGCAACCCAACTTAAAAAGTAAGAAAAGGAAAAAATAGGAGAAGTAATGACGATAAAAAGTAAAAAGAAAGAAGATCTGACAAGAGTGGGATTCGAACCCACGCCATCATACGATGATGAGGAAACTCTAAGAGCTTGGTATTAAGGTGTACCTTAACCTCACGCCTTGGACCAACTCGGCCATCTTGCCATTAGATGTTTATTTTTTGTTATTTTAAATAAATGAACCAAGCTTGTCCTCAGTCGTGTTGAACTAGTGAAGGATGATTTGACGTCACATGATGACCTGATGGATAGGGCGAGGAGAGCGTTACCGAACGGGCTGTCAGCTCATTTGCATATACACTGACATTCCGCATATAGCAGACCTTCGTCACCAATCTGGCGTCTGCTTTCCCCTCTTTTTCCAAACTCGCCTTTCATGCCCTCATGAACCTCTATGACAACCCCGGATGCCTTTCGAGATGCGGAGTACATCGCTGACGTGTCCGGCATATCTTATGGAAGCGTCGCGAACCTCACCGAGCAAGATGCTAATGTGTTGACTCGCGAGAATGAGCGCATGAGAAAGCTGCAGTCGGCTGCCAAGGTCGCGTTCATTGATCGTTTACTTCGCGACCTTGATATCCTGATTTACTGCGAGCTATCTGCGCTCTATTACATGGAGTGAGCTGCCTCAATTTCATCGTGACTGTTTTCTGGAATTGCTCTGAAGAGCACGTCGTCTGAGTGTGGCTTGCGCTTTACTAACAGGACTCTCATTGCTTTGCTCCAGTTGCTCAGTCATACTTTTCGCAATCCGTGCTATAGTGCAGTTGATATTCTTCACCCCCAAAGCCCCTCCTTTTGATCCGACGCGGAATCAACCCTTCATCGGAGCCATCTTCGTCAGTAACATCTTTTGTATGATCTTTCACAACGTCTTCAGTCGTCCTGAGGCCGGAGAGGCTACTAGAGGGTATCTTCATGGAGGGTTGTTGATTGATTTCATCGGACAAAAAGCCCCCATTTCGCTATTTCGGCTGCTGTCCCTCGATTTTCTTGTCCTACTTCTCGATCTCGTCATGCTGGGTCTCATAGTCGAAAGAGTGAAAATAACAGGGCAAACAACCCCTACTTCTGCAGAAACGCCCAGAGTACAAGACCATGACTCGGAGGAAAGGGGCGTCCATAGGACTCGACCCGAATCGGGGTCTTCCGGTGATGGTGCTGAGCTTGACGTGGCCAGCGCCCATGTTACCGATGCACATGCCAGTGTAGATGAGCAGGCGGAACATACACAATTATTGGCAGACCTTTCAGAGGATGGTCATACGCCTGGTGCGAAGAATAGCCACCCTCTGGACACTTTCTCCTCAGGAGAGTCTGTGATCATGAACCTTGGCTTCTTTGATGTCATACGTGATCAGTGGAAATATAGTACGACTATTCCGCCGGCACGAACATCTTCGTACATACCGTCAGACCAGACGGCGGCTTTCCTACGAGCAAGGTTTGGGCTGCAGGTCGGGCCAGATGGACGTGTTCAGCGGATAGAATCCTGACTCTTCCTGCCGTTGTTCACGAATTGGTTACCAATAGCTTCTTCTGTAAATATGTTTTCGTTAATACATATCTAGATCATGCCAATGCATGCTCATCAAGTGATGGAACCAGCTAAGGTATATGGCTAGCTGATACAGGGTAGATACGCTAGTAAGTCGTACCGTGGCAGAGCGAACTGGCAGGAAGAGGTGCTTGGTGTGTTGGACGCAAAATTACACTACTATACACTACTATTTTCTAGCACATTAGAAATGGTTGTCTAGACGCCTTTTCTAGTCGTGGGTTATGGTTGACATCTCCGCTCTCCACTCTCGGCTCTCCGATGGTCCTACTCCAAATCCTTGACCAGCACGGCAGTACCTTGCTGCTCGATCAAGATTTCAAACAACAAATCCACCGCTCACGTCATTAACGAGACCACTGCATCTTGATTACCATTCACTCGCTCATTTACTGGTCATGAACTCAAGCATCTTCTTGAAAAGGCTGGGTCGCACCGCCCTACAGCCTGTATTGTCGCGAAGCTTCACCAGCACCATCCCCGCATTGTCCAGCGCAATCCCTCCGAGAGGGTGGACCCCAACACCATTTGTGACTGAAACAGTGGTGAGTCCCAATTTTTGGATATTTGAGTACTGGATAGATTGACTCACTGCTATAGGGAGGCGGTTGGCACACATGTACGTTTGTTGGCCATGTACCAATCGGCGGAGCCAAGGCCAAGCTAACAACGGGTTTTATAAGACGATATCTTTTCTAGATTGTTAAAGGTATAGCAGATTTTCTATAAGTGAACTCGTGAAATGTGGATTGTCCTTACTTACCTTTCTCTCTTCAGGAGCGCATAATCTGCCTCAATGGCGAAGTAGACGAAACCATGTCCGCGTCGATAGTCGCCCAGCTCCTCTTCCTCGAAGCCGACAACCCTCAGAAACCTATCCACCTATACATTAACTCCCCTGGTGGCTCAGTGACAGCTGGTAAATCTAGCACACCCGATATTTCGGTCGTTCGCATACACGGGCTAATCTAACCTACCTATACCTAGGTCTCGCCATCTACGATACAATGACCTACATCGCATCACCCGTCAGCACAATCTGCGTTGGACAGGCAGCCTCCATGGGATCGCTACTGCTTTGCGGAGGCAACCCGGGGAAACGATATTGTCTCCCGCATTCGTCTATCATGATACACCAGCCCTCGGGCGGGTACTTCGGACAAGCGAGCGATATCGCCATCCACGCCAAGGAGATTCTCCGTGTTCGCAGCCAATTGAACAAGATCTACCAGCGGCACTTGACGGGGAAGAAAGTGCTGTCTCTCGAGGAGATAGAGAAGTTAATGGAACGTGATTACTTCATGGGGGCGCAGGAGGCTCTGGAGATGGGTATCGTCGACGAGATTCTGGACCGCAGGGTAAAGCCGCAGAATGAAGGAGGAGAAGGCGAAGGGAAGCCGCCGGTGCCTTGAACGGAGCATTTCGTACCTACTTCTTTAATACAGAAACACAAAACATAAGTCCAGGCATAGAACCTCCAGAGTGCAGACCACAATCAACTTTAGTTGAAATATCAGTGCGGCCACCATAAAAATGAGAGTTGATCAGTCTAACCAGGCACCACCTTAGTCCAGGTTGCACGAGACAAAGGCAGGATACTGCAGCTACTGCCCGCTACCTATAGTTATAGGGTAAGGGACTGGCCAAGATTTGGAGTAAGAGCATCGGAGAGCGGAGAGCGGAGAGCGGAGAGCTCAATCACTGATTTCTCCGCTTACTGGCGGATTTCTTCACCTTGTGTTTTCATGTCCAACCACAACAGCTGCAGAGCATGGAGTGCTGTCGACAACGCGCTTCATACGCGTCATGGCGAATAGCTACGTTTCGGCAACTTTTTCTCACATCTGCAATTCCTGTATCGTCCAATCGCATCCTTCGGCGTGGAATCTCAAGCTCCATCGACCAGGACGAGTCGCGAAGCCCACCCCGAAAATCTCAGAATGAAGCCGACGCTCAGGAGCTAGATCGAGACAATGTGAGGGGAAACGGGGAAGCACCGTCTCAAACAGCTCAACCTGTCCGTCCTTCGCAGCTACTGCCTCAATCGCCCTTACTCACAAAAGCACTCCCCGGAGTCGAGAAGAAGCGCAAGAAACGGCCAACGCAGAGTGATGCAGATCGATTACGTTTCAATCCCTGGGCAGTAGCGCTGGCATCGCCTCTACGTATGTGTACAGTTACCGGAACTCGTTTGCCACGGGAGTTTTTTACAAATTGGGGTCTGGTCCAACGCCCAGACGACGAGGGGCTCTGGTTCATGCCTGTTGGTCTCTTACGGGACGAATTATCGTCCACGAAAGTCACGCAAGCCGATCAACATAATCAAGCCGAACAATTATCCCCAAAGAACAAGTCTCTCCGCTCCCTCACTCTACGAATTATCGACCGTCTTCCCCTGCTGAAGGACTTGACCATACCGCTTGCGCGAAACAAGAGTGGGAGAAGACCCTTGATTACAAAAATGGTGCCCTTTCGATGGAAGCACCCGCTGGGCCCTCTTACAGCTCGAGAGGAGAAACGGTTGATTTGGCGGGAGGACATACCTGAGTTCGTTCTTGAGAGAATGCGGAAGCATGTCCTAAAGAAGCTCAAAGACATATACGGTGCGCAGAAGCGGTCGAAATCAAGGCTTGGGACTTTAAGGGTCATTGAGGTCAAAGACACTTCTTACGATGCTCTTCTGGAAGGCTTAGGACGCTTGGAGAAGATCGAGCGCATGGAATGCGGCGGGGTGCTTGTCATGGGCCGTCAATTGGAACAACGCCAGGATGGAGGTTCTTCAACCGCTCAAGAGCAGGTTCACAACCACGAATCAGCAAAGTCTCCGTATCCGGACTTTGTGACCCTTCCACAGTCCCATTCGAAAGTACCCGTCTTTGACCTGACTGAGCTATTGTCCCAAGCCGATCTAGCAGAAGTCAGGGACTATGGTCCACTCTTCGGGAACACTGCTCTGACCCTGAGCCCAGACAACCCGGCGGCCGTTCAAGCTCTTCTGGCGCTGTGGAAACTCAAGGCATTCCTCAGACCCCAGGAAGCATGACCTGCTTGACAACTCCGGATGCCTGTTGAGCCGTCAAGCGTGTCTAGTGTTACTTGCGTGTGGATGCAATTCCTTTTGATGACCAGTATATATGTCAAATTATATAAGAACTCTATGGGATATCTTGATGAGATCTATCGACGGTGAATCTCGCCTCGAAGTGGCCGTACCGGGGGCCGATGCTTGAAAGTCAGCAATAAAGAGACGTGCTCGGCGATGCCACTTCACTTCGCTTCTAAAAGGTCGGAAAGTTTGTCTAGGTACACTGAAGGCCTAATAGGCCCAGTCAAGAAGTCTTCCTTTGAGCTGACTCCAGTGAGGACACCCAAAGTGCCTCCGAGCTTGCCTTCTAATCCAAACCGGATGTCGGTGTTGGCACGATCCCCCACCATACACGTCCGAGATCTGTCGAACTTGAATTTTCCCTCGATCGCGTCCATCATTGCCTGGTTGGGCTTGCCTAGCGAGACAGGCTCTTCGCCCAGCATCATGATCAGCGGCGCACTCATGGAACCCGCGCCGGGGAACAGCGTTCCTGAGTTCGGAAGTGTGGAATCGATATTGGTCGCAAGGAAAACCGCACCACGTTTGATGTAGTGATATGCGAGAGCCAACTTCAGGTAGTTCAGATGGAAGTCCAGTCCTACGAGAACGACTCCGACCTCGGGGTCAAGTAACGATGGGTCCCCAGCTGCAATAAGCTTGTAGTCGTCAGGTCTCACTTCGCGACGATACGCGGGATCTGTGCCTCCAATAAATGGAACGTTCTCCGTTTGAAGCTCTTGCTCAATGCCCGTCTCTCCGATGACGAAAACCTTTCGCTTATTCTCTGGCAGTTTGAGGATACGGGAAATATAAATGGATGCGCTGTACGAGGAGGAAAAGATTTCTTCCTGTGTTCTTCTGTCAGCCTAGCCCGATGTACACAACCTTCTACTCCGGCCCAGCCTCCGCAAGCTTTCCCTTGAAGACGTACCGTTGTGCTAGGGATCCCCAGCTTCTCCAGCTTCTTTTTGTAATCGGCCCGTGACTTTGTGCTGTTGTTCGTGACAAAAACGACCTGCTTGCCTGGTGGATATGAGTCTCTAGCTCACGGCTTCTCCCCGGCAGGTGCGCGCGTACCGTTGCTCCTCAACATTTCCAGCGTCTCGACGGTTCCAGGGAAGAGGTGGTCGCCGGACCAAAGGACTCCTATATCAGATGTTCTGTTCAGCAATCGCCTCAATCAATTGGATCGGGTATTGGCGGAATCATCATGCACATTGCACGGAGTATGAGCGCGCGAAGAAGGGCAGCACGAACCATCGCAATCGAACAGAAATACCTGATAAATACTATCAGCCTCTTGACCAGGATAAGACGCACAAAGTGCATGCCATTGGAACGTGTTGTACTGGTTATTGTACTGGTTAGACTCACATCAAATTTATCCAAGAACTCCTTGATCTCCTCCTTCTTGCCCGTTAGATAGCGGGGTACGGTCGTCATCGCGGGGTACGGTTGAGGACTCTCCGGAGGGGCCATTCTGGTCTTTCTGTACTTGGTCCTGATACTTCGGAGCCAGGAGGTCTATTCGTAGATATATAAAAGAGAAGGTCTTTCAGGGAACTTGGCTGGCAGACCCAAACCCCAAATCCAAGTAGTGACTGTTAAGCTGCGATGTCGGTCAGCTTACCTGCACGCTGACTCTTCGGACATATGCGCGAGCGGGGCCCACACGTGGTTGTGGGGCATCGCCAGAGGATCAGAGATGCTCATATAGTCATACTTCATAAGTAGGAAGATGGGTAGAGGAGTAATAGCAGTGATATTGATGATTGTAGCATGATTCCCATGCCTTCCGTCTTATTTTGATAATGTGCACACCTCTACCATTTCGGAATTGCCTTACCATGAACAAAGTCTCATTAAGCGGCGTATGAGCACGCAGGGTTCTAGTAGTTCCTCCCATGCTTCAATGCTTCAATACATTCTTTACATTGAGCTATGGTCATGGCCCTCATGAGCGAAAAAGTGGCTAAAATCCTTTGATTATGTATAGATCAATAAATCATGAGCCGCCTAGGATGCCTGATATCCGGAGAGTAAGATCTAGTATCGATAAATGTTCGTCTGCCCCGTCGACCAGACGTTTGTCCATCTCAGAGAAAGCGATTACAATCTTGTTCTTTTGTATGTCTGGAATAGCATCGTTGTAGACAATCCGTCGGTACAGCTGCCGATAGTTAGCATCTTTGACAACGTGCAGGATGAAATCTCGCGATATGTGCAATTGAACGGTGCCTTGTGCAAGGGAATGGCAGAAGAGCTTACCTGTAAGACAAGCTGACCCGCGCTCCACCCATCCGCAACAATGTCCGTGACGACGGCAGACACAGACTCATAGGAAGACCCCAATTTCTTCGGCTGCATGGCCTCAACAAGTCGATCTATAACACTTTCAGGCACGACACCAGCAATCTCTTCAATCATTCGCACAGTGATAGGTTCCGAGCTGGCGTCTGTCATCTCAGAGTCCTCGTCCCCATCTTTCTGACCCGTCGGACGACCAGCGCCTACCAACCGGGCCGCGCTCTGCATGTACGTGATGGCACGCCGTAAATCACCTTCGCCGCAGCTGATCAGCTTATCAATGACGCCTTCATCAAGCTTCAAATTCTCCAATCTGGCAATATGTGCCAAGCGTTCCGCTGCGGCCGAATTATCCAGCGGCTTGAAGCGGAACTTGCTGCATCGACTGGCAAGCGGCTCGATGATCCGTGTGACGTAGTTGCAGACGAGACAGAATCGGGTGATTCGGCTGTATTGTTCCATCGTGCGTCTGAGTGCAGACTGTGCATCTTGAGTCATGCTATCCGCCTCATCCAGGATGATGATCTTGAACGGTGGGCAAGGGTATTGTTCAAAATATGATGAATCCAATCCGGTGGGTTGACTGAGTTGCGTGCGGGCGAAGCCCTTGACCTTTTCGCGGACAATGCCAATACCACGTTCGTCTGAGGCGTTCAGTTCGAGGATACGTGACCGATAAAGAGCAGGGCCGAATAGCGATTTTGCAAGGGCGAGGATGGTTGAGGTCTTTCCTGTACCTGGGGGACCATAGAAAAGCATGTGAGGGAGCTAATTCTGTCAGTCGTGTTCACCTGTGAATTTAGTTTTGTAAGAAGTCTTGTATGTCGTACATTTGAAGCTTGTAATGTCCGTTGAAGGACTTTCGTGGTGTGGTCTTGCGCGGCTACATCATCGAGGGTCTTGGGACGGCTATTGATCTCAGTTAGAACGGCCATTGCGTAGAATAATGGATGGACTAGAGATCACATACTATTTCTCAACCCATGGTTGCAGCCGTGTCTGCTCCTCCTTTCCATCTGTTGGCTTTTGCTTCGAAGTGGTGGATGCTGCGGCAGCTGCAGCAGCAGCTCGGGCCTTGTTGTTAAAGAAATTGGCAGCCATGAGTAGCTACTCAAACATGTGAAGCCGCTTTGAGATTGTGTAATTCAGAATCTTCAATAAAATGCTCTCATTGAAATTAAGATGGCTCCAAAATGCTGTTTTGAGGACAGGTACCCAGGAAACGTGTCTGAGAGACGCGTCTACACGTGATACGCGATAGGCCTTAATATTGGGAAGACCGCCTGCCCTTTAAAGCAAAAATACGGTCAGTAACAGATGTGCTCTACGCAAATGCGAGAAACAAAGGTAAAGGAATCTATTGTTCTAGGTCAAGAGCTTGCTGTTGATGACTCTCAAATTTAGCTGACATAGTCGCGACTTCATCTAATGAGCACTCTATATCGTTGCCCTTAGGTTTTCCCTCGTCGGTGAGAAGCACCTTCACAGCGTGAGAGTGAGTAATGCTTGGTGAGGCTGGTAGACATCGATACCAAATTTTTATATCTAGTTGATTCAAGTATGAGGGAGGCTAATCCTGCGCCTCTGCATGCTGAATGATAAGATGTAATTGCGCTAACAGGTAGTCTAGATCGAAACCTCAATCGACCAGAATCTGTTTAGAAACGCTCGAGTAGTGTTTGAAGAAGCTGGTAAACAGGCGGATCGAGTGTCCCACATCGTAGGTACCGCCAGTCTCACGGATACTGTGCATGCTCAATTGTGGGTTACCCAGATCAAGGGTTCGAGCACCTAGTGCAGCAGACAGCATAGGCCCAATAGTGCTACCACAGCTGGAATCGTTGCGAACAACGAAGAGCTGCAGAGGGACACCCTCGCCCCCGTTTTCCGCCGCCTTTTGGGCAACTTCCTGAAGAAGAACAATGCCAGGCGAGTTTGTAGCGTAGCGAGCATTGGCGTTGATTTTGATGACAGGGCCCTTGTTGATCTCTGGACGGTGATCGGATTCGTACTTCGCAGCGTAATTTGGGTGTACTGCGTGAGCCATATCGGCGGATAGGAGGAAGGAGGTAGACAAAGTCTGCTCGTAGGCTGTAGATACATCGTCTTGGTCGGACGAAGACGAAGGGAGAACCGACAAGCGATGAATGACGGCGGGAAGGAGGTTTGAGTCAGCTCCCTGAGCAGTACGGCTTCCAATTTCCTCATGGTCGAACAATGAAATGAGTCGGATAGACGTCTCATCATCCAGTGCCGAGGAATCAGCAACGGACTCGATCAAGCCAACAGTGGCACAGAAAGAGCTGTTGAGATTATCCAGTCTAGGTGAGAAAATGAACTCCTCGTGCATGCCACCAAGGCAAGATCTTTGGGTGTCAAACAGAATCATTTCGAAGTCAAGAATGTCGACAGGCTTGACACCTGCCTCAGCAGCCAAGAGCTCGACAAAGTAGGGATGATGACGCTCAGTTATCGCCTTCAGAGGAGAAAATTCGCCCTTACCCTCCTCCTTGGCTTCAGGGTCTTTGGATTCGCCGGTACGGTTGAGCTCGGCTGCCACAAGGCCAGCAATAGGGAACAGCTGCGTCTCTTTGTTGAACGAGAAAGTCTCCTGGCGGTCAAGATGAATGGCCAAGGTGGGAATGCGAAGGACTGCAATTGAGATCAGCTGTCACTTCCTTCGCACAAGATTCACATCGGGGAGTGTTACTTGGACGGTCAATCTTGATCAATTTCTGCACAATGGAGCCATCGCTGGTCTTAACCATAGCGCGACCCGCAACTCCCAGGTCACGGTCAAACCCTGACGACCATTAGTTTTGAGTGAGTGTGTAGGGATAGAGTTCAGTAAACGTACATGTGTGCCAGATGCCTCCACCATACGTCTCAACACCAACTTGCATATAACCCTCTCCGCGCTTGTTGCTAACAGGCTTGACTCTCAGAACAGGGGAGTCTGTGTGCGCACCAATCATGGAGATGGCGTTGCCAGGCTACAATAGGCCAACACTTTTTAGCTTTTTTGACCGAGGAAGCTGTATGTTGTGTCACCTGGTGTCGTGCAAACATACCTTCCATTTCTTGCCTACTGCAAAAGCTACGATGGTTGAGCTATTGCGGGTCAGATAATACTTTCCACCAGGTCGGCATGTCGAAGCCCAAGAGTCTTTTTCCTATGGGGAAATAGTGAGAAGATTGATATTGACATGATCTGCGCCCCTAGATATATATCATACCTTGATTTCCTGGAATCCTGCTTTAATGAGGAGTTCTTTTGCAGACTGAACAGCATGGAAGGCTAAGAATTCGCGCCGGTGTCAGTCCCAGTCTCTAGATAAGAAGCAGCGTTCAACCATAAGGACGGTGTATTTACGAGTTGGAGAGGCATTGACAAAGGACAAAAAGTCCAAGGCGGGTTGCTTCAAGTTTTGCGCGAGCTTAGAGGTCATCTTGAAAGAGTACCTTGTTGGCTATGAGGTAGCTTATGGTGAAGTCTGGAGTAAGTGGAGAGGAGGGACTATCTATTTGTTGGCATGAGATCGGATCATAGATACACTCCAACAATCTTGGCGGTCAGGCTGATACTAACCACGTTCGGTAGTCTATAGCAGTGAAGACATGCAGCTACAAAGAACTTGATACATAGTTATGATAACTTAGTCTGTATACTCATTATTGTATTGAAAATATGACAAGACCTGATGAGTCCTATTTTTAGTAGGGTCCATTTGTTTGTCGTACAGAAATATCCCACTCACGTGGTTTCTTTGTTGATCTGATCTTCACTGTCAAGCACAAGAGCTGACTATGAACAAAGGCTGGAATGATTGATCTAACATCAGACAAAGAGGGTAAAAGAACGGTGGAGTCAATTGTCCAGAAACTCAGATTTAAACCTAGTCAATATATAGATTGTTCTATTGTAGTGCAGTACGGAGTAGCCATGTTGAGGGAGTCCGAAGTGTCACGGTGGTGTAGATGAAGAAATGCGGAAGAGATAAGGTATGATTTCATCATCAGATCAGTAGATATTCACGGGCGAATTTTTGCTGTAGACACCCGCTCAGCTGGTAGGAGGATCGACAAAGGTGGATAATCAAAGAAAGAGTTTCTTTGGCTGCAGAGGTGAAAAATAAACTCTCCCTTTCCCCATGCTTTGGCCCGAGCTCTCAGTCGCGTCGAGGGCGCGTGGAACGACAGGCGGTCGCGAAACTGACAGGAAGGTTAGTGCGCCTGATTGATAGGGCACAACAATCAACGACAGGCTGAGCACGCCCTTCTGGTTAGGTATATTGGCGCTTCGCGTTAATGAAGGGGTTTTGTTATTGTTTTCAGAAGACACCAACGTAGGCAGACATATTGATTTCAGTCATCAGATGCAATTATTCCTATATTTGGTATGGGACTGCATTATTGTAACCAGTGTTACTGTGGGCGCAGATATCTACAACTGAGTGATCTGTGTGTTCACCGCATGGTTAGCCAACGCAACGACAACAGTAAACTACATCAGAACCAAGTCAGATTAACTAAGCTCATTGACATAGTTTCAGCAGTAGTTCCTCATCCTGCGACAAATCTTAGACTTAGGATAAATGGCAATATCAACAAAGATAATCGCAACACGTTGATCCATCAGCCAACCTCCTCTATCCCAGATAGGCTTAGTGCTCCCGACGCGTGACTGGGAGGGATGGAATCCCCTTCGAAACTCCGTCACCCCCCAAAAGAGAGAGAGCCCGTAGCCCGCCCTTGGATTGCTTTCGCTACTTCTCAGTCTCTCATAGCTCACCAGACGGTGGTCAGGTCGCTTTCAAATGACCTCCACAAGTTACCAGATTCCGTCAAATCAGCCTTGGGTCTGGTGAGAGAAGTGAATGGTACCCTGCTCGCCATTTGTCGCTCCCTCAGTCGCCTGCCTTTCACAGTTATTTATCGTTCGGAGCGGAGCAGAAGGACTTGGCCGTTGCTACCAACAACCTTATTTATTCTACGAACCACCAACTTTCAGGACAAACTGCGATCCAATTAGCAATACGGTCCGTCGCACGTCGACTTGAAAGCGCATCATCATACGGTTTCTATATATCTCTCCACATCGTCACTGGACACCTGGAACCTGTCGCATCGCCTCGCTGGTCCCTCCTACAGTCGATACCAACCTCGAGCGCTTGCACTCCGAATAGAATCTACGCTTATGAGTATGGGCGACAACAACAAAGATCCGGATTCTCTGGCCGCTGCTGGCGCAATGGCGGCGAAATCCACTATGAGATCGTCGGAGAGAGTCCCCAATGCCTTGAATATCGCATCCCCGCCCGGATCAAGGACGCCTCCCAGCATGCCATCGAAGAAGACGATTTTCTACCCCGCTACATCGGCAAGAAGACAGAAAAGCCACAGCAGTTCCGAACCCGTTGATCCCAACTTGCTTGCGAAGGCTCTGAAGGAGTACGAAGACGCAGGACGTCCTCGGGAAAGAACCCCTGGAACTAGCCCCAGTAGGAAAAGACAGCGAGTATATGGCGATCGGTGAGCATCATGATACATCGTATTGTCTCTTTGATGGGCGATGACTGACCGCAGGTGCCCGCAGGTTTATACCAAATCGCGAGGGGCAAGATCTACAAGCAACTTATAGCTTGCTTCATGAAGACGGATGTCCCTCTACTCCTTCCAAAACGAAAAAGCGCGCCCCTCACTCGGAGCTTCACTTCCAAAAAAGTATGTGTGCCTCGGGACCTTGATCGACGTACCTGTAACTGACCTTGCCTGTAGCGGAAGAAGCAAATAGAATGTACTCGCGCGTACTCAGAAGTGAGCTTTTTGGAAACACCGTCCCACAGGCCGATCTGGATTCACTGTCTCCTGATCCGTTACTGGGGATTCCCAACGGTATTAATGAGAAGACACGCTCTCACACCCCCCCTTCACACGCCATCTCGAACCTACCGCCCGCCAGTATCACGCCATCGACGCCTCACAAAAATCTCTTCACTTACGCTTCTCCGAGAATTGGCTCTGGTCAACCAACACCATCCAAGACGCCCCGAAGTCAACATGGTCCCAACTTAAATGTGCGATCAGAACTTTACAGTCTATCGCCGATCAGATACGACAGTCAACGTATCCTTGAGACTCCTCGCAAGCAGCCTCGCTACGTCAATAAAGTACCCTACAAGGTTCTCGATGCACCCGACTTGCAAGATGACTTCTACTTGAATCTGGTGGACTGGGGCAGTAGTAATGTGCTAGGTGTTGGCCTAGGCAATTCGGTGTACATGTGGAATTCGAATACCGGCCGGGTGACGAAACTATGCGAGCTAAGAGATGATACTGTCACGAGCGTCAGCTGGATTCAGAGGGTAATGAAATCTCTCATACATAATCTTTGTGTTTCAGAGCTGACATTGGACAGGGCACACATCTTTCGATAGGAACTGGCAAAGGTTTTGTACAGATATGGGATGCAGAGCACTGTCGCCGTCTTCGGACAATGATTGGGCATACCAATCGTGTAGGGGCTCTTGCTTGGAACGATCATATCCTTACCTCAGGCTCTCGGGATCGACTCATCTTTCACCGTGATGTTCGCTCCCCAGATCAGTATTTACGTCGACTATCCGGCCATAAACAGGAAGTCTGCGGTCTCCGATGGAACACCGAAGATGGCCAACTAGCTTCAGGCGGAAACGACAACAAACTTATGGTGTGGGACAAGCTGAATGAGACACCACTCTATCGCTTCTCGGACCATACCGCCGCCGTAAAGGCCATCGCCTGGTCACCCCATCAACACCATCTCCTCGCCTCAGGTGGAGGTACGGCAGATCGGACCATTAAATTCTGGAACACCGCTACTGGTTCAATGATTAAGGAAGTTGATACGGGTAGCCAGGTTTGTAACCTGGCATGGTCGAAGAACTCGGACGAAATCATCAGTACACACGGCTACAGTCAGAACCAGATTGTAATCTGGAAATACCCGCGCATGGAGCAGATTGTATCGCTAACCGGCCACACTTTCCGTGTTCTCTACCTTGCAATGAGCCCCGATGGACAGACGGTCGTTACCGGAGCTGGTGACGAAACGTTGAGATTCTGGAAGATTTTCAATAAGAGATCAGGAAGAGAACATGGACGGGAGGGCGGCAAGCTAGCGGAATGGGGTACGATTCGGTAGTACCGGCGTTAGGACGAGAGGTTATCATGACCCTGCAGCATCTTTCACATCCCCGCATGGTTTTCACATATGCATTAGACATGGCGTTCCAGGACATTGGCGTTGCAGCAATCCTGGGGGTACTTTTGGTCTGTTTAAGGGAGGAGTTTTCGCTTCTTTGGCATCTTTTCGCATTTTGATCGTGGGTCTACGGCATTTTCATCGTGGGGACCAGGTGCTTCTCTTTTTTCTCTCCATCTCATCACATCTTTCTGGCGTGTACCTTCGTCGACTTTGCTCCTCTGCACTTCTTTTTTTCCCACGCTCTGCTTCCCGTCTCAGGCCATGTTTTCTATGCATCTGGCCTCGAGCAGGATATTCTTAACTCTTTCTGAAATGGTATAAGCGGTGGCGCTCATGGTGTTCAGACAGGTGGGAGGGACTGGTGTTGCTCATGGGACGGATGGGCTTCAACGGCCCCAGAATGAACTCTTTTCGCTCATATCTGCATGGTGATACAGTCAAGCTCGAAATTGCCTTCCACATCCAGCATGAGCAGTTTGTTTCTGAACTATAGATGCCAAGACGCTAGTGTGGAACCTTGTCCAGTACCTAGGTACCTTAACGGTTAGCCTGTAATTATCAAGATGGTAAGGTATGAAGTTGAATGGTGCCGTATATTATGAAACGTATACATTACTGAACTTGTTGTTTTATGAGTGTACCAAGGTATTATAGGCCATGTTGGCTTTTATGTTAAAGCACTCAGAATATGCTACTTGCCTTGTTCTGCAGGCAGACTAACTCGCTGAAATAGCATACAACCTTCAGCCATGGAAGCGTGAATTCATCTGTCGCATATTTTACATTAAGTTATTAACTACAGCACAGATGGCCGAGGCTGTCAGATGTAGTGAGTGTACCTTACTGTTATGCATATCCGCAAAAAACCTACAGCTGTTTGGCAGTGCCAGCCCGCCTCTAGTTTATGCTGGCCTGGTTGGCCTAGAAGTATTACATCTCCGATACTTGACGCTCTCTGTGATCATCCCACCTTAGGTCACCAGCAACCACGCTGTATTTATTTGATTACGACGACATGCTTTAAATACCTTCATGATGCAGCATGGCATCCACGCACCCATACGCAAGAAACCGTAACTTCCCCGGAAACCCGTCTATACCCCCACCCGCTTCTATTTCCTTCCACTGTCCGTCGTCTGTCGAAGTCAGCAGGTGATAAAAACACTTACATGTGAATAACTCATACCTGCATTGACCCATAACTCATGCAAAATTCGAGCATAGTCCAGGGCAACTCGATACTGCCCAACTTGCGCCGCATAGTCCCCCTCATCCCATCCGTCGCTGATTATGCGACCCCCATCTGTGCAAATATAATAATACCGAGCAAGATCGCGGCTCAGCGGCGTCAGCGAGCTCCCAGCATACCGTACACTTTTCAACCAGCGTCCGGTAGGCGACAAGCAACCACAGATCAGGATAAGAATCACGAGCCCATACAGGACAGTCGGCCAGTGTCTGGGATCTCGGGAGTCGAGAAGCCGGAACAGACACTCCGAAATATGGGTTAACGTGGCATCGAGGCCACTCTCGATGTGGTAGCCCGGCTTCGAAACATTAACGGCCTCTGTATTTGGTGATGCCCAGGGCAAAGGCGTTGGAGATTCTCGAAGAGCCTGTTCTCGCCAGATGGCTCGGTAGACTTCTACAATGGGGAGAAGCCTGTTGGCGTCATAACTCGGTTCTTGAATGACGACAGGGGAGCCATAGGCGAATAATTCTTCTTCTGTGAGATCCAAAATTTCGGTGTCCACATAATCAAAGTCTCGAACAAGGAGAAGGCAATGAAGAGCTAGCGCGATGACCGTATTTTCACCGGATAGATCGGTGAGGTTGGGCGACTCACGTAACAAGTCGGCTTGCAGCTGGGCGGCGCTTGAGAGCAGACTTTCAGTGCTCCTTTCATACCACTGCCCCCAGCGCGAGTTGATGTCTTGAAACTGAGAAAGGAATTCCTGGAGTAATTCTGGAAACCGCATGGTCTTATTCCGGCGCTGGATGGCTGATAGGTCACACATTGAGGATGCACCCATTTCGTCAGAAACCTCACCGTAGTCGAAGTATATCAGCATGTACGAGCGCGGGGTAGCGCCCTGGATTCGCCATCCTATGGGTGGTATTCGAGTGACAACTGCCTCTCTTGAGTTAGTTGCTTAGGGCTTCACTCATCGTGTTCCAATGGGAGCTGTATCACCAGAGAAGGCCTTGTCCAGGCCATAGCTGGGTTGCTGCGGGATAGCGGCAGCTGACTGAAGAATATTGACTTTATTTCTGCGATCACTGAACAGTGTGTAAAGCTGATGACATGATTGAGCTAGATGGGAAGCATCTTTGATCCGGGTGAGCTGACGGAAGATCAGCAATAGGACCTCGTTTGGCAGGTGTAGTAAATAGGAAGCTGTCTCTTCTCCGTCCAGCGGGCGCAGGAGGGTCAGCTGTAACGATGTGTGTTTTTCTCTGGATGCAGCCATTCCCACGTGAAAAATGGAAGGATGAGGTGTTGTCCCTGCAGAGTTAAATACGAGCCTCTACAAAGCACATCACGTGCCTATGCCCGTTGTGACGCCTGGAGGAAGGATACCCTGGTGGAGGTGCAAGTTACTCATAATCGACCACTACGTCGCTCAGCCACCTCCCACTGAGACCTCTGCGAGGAAGTGATGATCCAGGGGGATTAGTGAGCTCTCTTACCCTTTTGGGATAGAGATGAAGCTGTACAATAGCTATAAAACCGCTAGATACAGAGTAGACTGTAGTGGGGGTTTAACACCTTCAATATCTTTAATTTAGAACAACGCTTGACTGGAGTCACCTGACCATAATTCCACGCTAACCCACACCTCCGTACCTTTGAGAATTTTGCCGCTGCACTAAAAAGGGTCAACTCTTCTTAGTAAGAAGCTAATTCTGATGAATATTCTGGTTATCACACCCCCTCAGTGTGGAGGGACTTTGTTTCGAGATGCTGGACTATGTTCTTGCCTTATATAGGGCATTCTAGGCTTGTCTATATTTTCTTGCTAGATATTCTGCATGTTTTGTGTGTGATTTCATGGCCATCGTGACTGTTGTAGGCTTATTTCTGTAAAGGAATATTCGGTTGGCGGAGTACCGCCAAAGTTACCCGGAGTGGGGCCATAGTTGGAACGTTTGTCCCATGGAACGGTCGTGTGAGGCTGAGAGGTATTATCAACACTGAAGAGGCTATATTCATCATCATCCGCAGGATGGAGTGGCACGGAGAAACCTAACATTAGTGCTGTGTATTGTTAGCCTATAACTTGGGATGCCTGATAGGCATTTGAGCAACATGATAGCTAAGCATAACAGCACGCACGGATGGAGTTTGTAGGACTTAGACAAGTACTGTGTGACCTTGTCCATCCTGCTTGCCTCTGAATAGCCTCAGGAAAGTTCTTCCTCCAATGAATGCTCACTTCCAGGAAAGCACACAGCTAGATGTCTAAGAAAGTGTACAGCATTTGTTGGCATATTGCCAGATCCCACTAATGCTTTGTTTATCGTGGTTGCAATGAATCTTCTAAGTTCTAGCCTAGAAGTTCCAGGCTTCTAGCAGGCCCAGTACCATTATACAGGTTTCTAAAGAGCTCATACATTTACCTGTCTATTACAGTATGGTTTATTTTCAGACAATATATGGACTAGCCTAATTTGGTTAAGTGCTTGACCTTACTACAGAAATTCGCTGTGCTGGATATGGAATGCAATTTCGAGCTCAACTGTAGCCGTATCTTCATCTCTGCTAAAATGATGATAACATGATACCTACAATTGCTTAAACAGCTCCTTGCTAGTGCTTTCTTGCTCTTGGCAGATAGATGGGTTGCATACGGCTTTGAGGTTGGAGAGAAGGTTAAAGGAGTTTGTGATGCCATGAAGAACTAACTAATGTGGTGTCAAAGTGTACGTTCAAAATGTTCTCAGTTAGTGTGTAACGGTTGTTTTTGCAAAAGTTGAAATGCTAATGTTACGGTACATGGATGAATTGTATATTTATCTCATTAGTGCTACACTGAAAGACAATTAGTCATGTTATACAAAACCGCTGATCATTCTTGACTACTTACTTTGAACAGGTATATGAATTAGGGATCTATAGCACAAGCCTTCCAGGCTCAACTGTCAACAGGGTCTTCACCCGGTCCAAGAAAACCCTAGCCCTCGTCTCATCACCAACAGGAACGGTCAAACTAAACACATTTGCGGCAGAGCCGGCGGGATATTCCTCCATGTATGGCTGACGGGCGGCCTTCTTCGGAGCCTTGCCGCTGAGTACATCGATGATGTCTTCCTTGACGGGCTGAGCGGGCTGATATTCAGCTGCCTCCAGGGCATTCAGCTCGGGAACGTAATCGCCCCGGGATGTTTTGATAGGCTCAGCGCCGAGAATCTCATCAAAGAGCTCGTCTGCTGAGGGCTTGCTGCGGGGGGAACGGGGAAGGTCGTCGTTCGCCAGGTCGGTGGCACGGGCAAGGAAAGTCGATAGCGGCACGGTGACGCCGATCGTTTCCTTGATCTTCTTCTGGACGGAGAGCACAGTAGCCAGGGAGATGGAGACGGCTACTGAGACTGTGGGTGGGGGTCTGGCGATGGGTTCCTCGACAACTGGGGCCTTTGTCTCGGCGGGTTGTGGAGCTGCGATCTTGATGTTGCTTAGGTCGAGGTGGGACAGCTTTTCGAGACGGGAGGCTTGGCTGGATGGGTAGTCGGTGGGAATTGCGCCAATATAGGCGAGGACATCGCCCTTGAGGAGCCGGCCCTTCGGACCGGAGGCGGGAATCTTGGAGATTTCGGATTCTGGAATGCCCTTTTCATGGAGAAGCACTTGGACGGAGGGATAGAGGGGATAGGCGGGGTTTTGCGTCTGGACTGAAGAGGAAGAGTTGAGGCCTACCGATTTCGCAGTTAGCACCTGTAGATTGCATGCTAGTATACTTGGGACGTATCGCGTATTGGACTATTTCCAGGTCGCACCCGCTTAAATTGCGTTTGAGGGCGCTGGGTGACTTACGTCTGGTGGTGCTGATTACCCGGGGTTGCCGTCTGGAAACCAATGCTGACAAACGGCGCACGGGGAAGCTGGAAGCCATCTTGCTCGATCTTGCGGCTTGATATGGCTCAAATGTACCGTTCTGATCGAAATGTATCTCCGAGAGCGCTTGGCGCTGAAGCTGGATCGGAAGGCTTGAGACGAACGAGAGGTTTTACTCCGTCGATTAAGCCGCACAGAACCCTTAATGAACCTTGCTGCTGCAAATATTAGACCGCGTTTTGATGTTACACGTAGAGATCCATCAAGGCAGGATCAACCGCGATAAGATCTGTTTATTCTTGCTTTAGATGTTGAGGTCGTTGGGAGCTCACCGGCGGCCCGGACGGGAACATTTTTCTGCCGCGGAGAACGACCGGAGTATTGCGATGCGAGCGGAAATTGACGACGGGGAGAGCAACGGAAGTTTGAACTTGATCTCAAGGTTAGTCGTTCAATCTCTGCCGATTGGTCTTCTCGAAGATGCTCTCATCGCGTTGCTGATAGCGTCTCTCTAATTACTTAATTCTCCTTACAGGAGCTCTCAGCTAACGTGATGTGATTGTTTTCAGTTTATAGGCACTACAATGATTCCCAGGTCATTTGCCTTTCGGACATTCGCACAACAATGTCCTAGAACACCAATATTACTAGGCTCGCGGTCGTTACCGACATGGAGATACTTCTCTTCATGTGCTCCTCGGGCCAAGGCTGTTGTCAAGCCCACGGCACCCCGTAATCCTTCAAAACCCTCGCAAGAAACGCTCAAATTTGCGGGGAGAAGACCAGAAGGATTCGGTAAACTAGAAAGAAAGGTTGCGAAAGAGGGCGACTTACTCCTTTTTAAAGCACCATCACATCGCTTCTATGTGTTGGGTGCTTACGGTATCGCAACATTCTGCTTGGCTTACTCTGTCTACAACTCGAGCATCGTGTTCGGAGACCCAGTTGTAGCTCTGCCGATGTGGCAGAAGAGTCTATTTGGTGGCATTTGTGTCATGATGAGTGTCATGGGAACAGTCTTCATTGTCAAGACTGCGCGGTTGATCAAAGCCGTCAATGCCATTCACTTGAATGGCAAGACATACCTTCGCTTCACTGTTCGAAGAATGATTCCTTTCCGAAAGCCATACCAGTTTGATGCCCTGCCTCGCCAAATAGCCTTCTCTCGGCGTCTGGTCGTCTCCCCTGAATCGCTCAACCCACAGACGACTCCAAACGCTCAACCGGGTAGGGTGAGCATTTACAAAGCGCCTTTGACGAAGATCAGCCAGGTCTTCTGGAAGGGTTTCCGGTCCGTCCGACAGCTCTTTACACAGGAGGATATCATCCTCTTGGAAGTCGAGGGTCAAAAGGGTGTTTTCCGAATGGATTCGGCCGGGTACATCTCCGAGGATTTTCTGGTGATTGGGAACCCGGTGAGCATCAGAAGCTATTAGCATATTTCCCGCGTGACGGGGAAAGGCGTTCTCAGAGTTATCTTTCTTCTCAAATGTTTTAACTACAAAGCTTCTCACTTTCTGCTTTCAAGCCTTGGATACCGCGTCGAGGTGCTTTCTTGGCCTTCTGCCATCACGAATGCTTGCGCCAAGATCCTATGTACATAGATGTAAATTAGATTTCGAATGAGATGTTAAATGAGAACAAAGAAAGAGGTGAATCTCTCATTTCTTGGTGGTTGGGACGTCGTGAAGCACGTGATCTGTCGCCGTGCAGCGGCAGCGCGTCCTTAGGCTCCGAGACGCGACTCAATGATAGTCAACTATCGCGCGGGGTCATCCAAACATTGCTGCCAGTCGTCGCTCCATCGCTGCAGCTATATTGCTGAGTGAATCGGCGCGGGCGTCTTCATTCCCATTTTGAGACTTCAATTTTGCCTCTGCAGTCGCGAGACAGCGGCTGCCTTATCGCAAGATGGGCAAACTTATTCGCCTTGAGCTTTTCAGTACGGGATAATACAATCACTCGTCCGTGAACAGTGCTAACCATTCCTTAGATTTCAAATCCTACAAGGGTCATCATGTCTTGCTGTTTGGAGATGCCTACTTCACATCCATTATCGGACCTAATGGGTCTGGCAAGTCCAACTCGTGCGTATCACATAACCATTCGCCACAGGGTCATTACCTCGCTGACGAGATTTAGGATGGATGCAATTTCTTTCGTCTTGGGAATAAAATCCTCACATCTGCGATCTACGAACCTACGCGATCTCGTCTACCGTGGCCGTGTCCTGCGCACATCGAAAGTCGACGCGGACGGCAACGCTACCGATGCGGTACCGAACGGAGAAGAGCAAAACGAAAACGAAATCGACGGGGAGGAATCGCAGGATCCCAGTGGAGCGAACGAACCAAAGACCGCATGGGTCATGGCCGTGTACGAGGATGATGCGGGCGAGGAGCAGCAATGGCGACGGTCGATCACAAGCTCCGGCGTCAGCGAATACCGAATCAATAATCGCATCGTGACGGCGCAGCAGTACAACGAGGCTCTCGAGGCGGAAAATATTCTGATCAAAGCGCGCAATTTCCTCGTCTTCCAGGGTGACGTCGAGGCCATTGCTTCGCAGTCCCCCAAGGACTTGACGCGGTTGATTGAGCAGATTTCAGGAAGTCTTGAATACAAAGCTGAATATGAACGTCTCAAGGCGGAAGCTGAGGAGGCCGCGGAGCAGCAGACTATCCAGCTCAACCGACGGAGAGGTATCAATTCTGAAATCAAGCAATACCAGGAGCAGAAGCGTGAGGCCGAAAACTATGCTAGGAAGGCAGAGGAACGCGATCAGGCCGAGATCACTCACATTCTCTGGAAGCTTTTCCATTTCCAGCGGTTGATTGACGCGTCCAGCGCGGATATCCAGAAGTACCAAGAGGAACTCAAGGAATATCGTCGCGGAGTTGAGAAGTACGAGAAAAATGTCGAGAACGCCAAGGTAGAGCATGCAAAGGTCGGCAGAGATGTGGCCAAGGCAGAGAGGAATATTACGAAGAAGGAGAAAGACATCGAAGAGGCGACCAATGCCTTGGTCCCTGTGGACGAGAAGGTTGATATCACCAGGAAAAAGGTAGAGAGATTTGCCTCCCGGATTGCCGAAATTGGCAAGGAACGGGATTCTCAGGCAGCCAATGTGAAACAACTGGAGAAGGACCTCAAAGTCGTTGAAAAAGCTCAGGCTCAATGGGAGGCTGAGTGGCATAAGACAATGAGTAAAAAGGGCGGTCAACTGAGCGAATCTGATCAGCAGGAGTACAAGATGCTCAAAGAGGAAGTCAGCAAGCGGTCCTCTGCGGAGCAAATCAATCTCGACAATCTAAGGCGCCAGAGAAAGACGGAAGCCGATGCCTACAACAGTTTGAAGAGCAAGTTTGACTCAATGGAGTGGCAACTCAAGAGCTTAGAAACTGATACGCAGACCTTGACGGAGCGCAAGTCAGCTTTGAACGACACGGTCAAGAAGACTTCTAAGGAGATTGACCGCAAGAAGAAGGAATTGAATGCACTTACCTCCGAGCGCCTGCGCATTTCTCAGATGAGGACAGAACTTGAGGAGAAAGTTCAGGTGGTCTTGAAAAAGCTCCTTGAGGCCGACGATGGCAAGAAGCAAACAGAGAGGGAACTAAGAGCTAAGGAGCTGATCTCGACCTTGAAGCGCATCTTCCCTGGTGTGAAGGGCCGTGTCAGTGATCTTTGCAGACCTAAGCAGAAGAAGTATGCCGAAGCTGTCAGCACGGTGTTGGGTCGTCACTTCGATGCCATCGTCGTCGATAACGAGAAGACCGCCAAGGAGTGCATCCAGCACCTCCGAGACCAGAGAGCCGGCCAGGCAACCTTTATCCCTCTTGAGACCATCCAAGTCAAAGCCTTCAACTCGAATCTGAAAGGCATTCACCGAGGAATGCGACCAGCCATTGAAACGGTGGACTATGATGACTCCGTTGCAAGGGCCATCAGCTATGCCTGTGGAAACGCCATTGTCTGTGATGATTTGGCGACAGCCAAGTACCTTTGCTATGAGAGAAACGTAGACGCAAAAGCCGTCACTCTCGATGGAACTGTTATCCACAAGGGAGGTCTGATGACTGGTGGTAGAGGTCCTCAACAAAATTCAAAAAGATGGGAGGACTCCGAGGTTGAGAATCTTCACAAGCTCAAGGACAAGTTGATGGCCGACCTCGCCAATCTGCCCAAGGGCCATCGCAGAGGCACTGAAGAAGAGACTTTGCAAGGTGAATTGGTGGGTCTGGAGCAGCGCCTAGCCTACGCGCAAGAGGAGCTCAAGGCTCTCGACAGAAACCTCAAGAGCAAGCGCACGGAATTAGATTTCGTGAAGCGCCAGCTCGAAGACTTACGGCCTAAATACATGGAGCGCCAGGAAGCTCTGGAGGAACTCGACCAGACCATCGCGCAATCGCAAGAGTCTGTCAGCAGCATTGAAGACGAAATATACCGCAAATTTTGCAAGCGGCTTGGTTACGCCAATATTCGTGAATACGAGGTCCAACAAGGCTCTTTGCAAGAGGAGGCCGCTCAGAAAAAGCTCGAGTTCACGACGCAGAAGAGTAGGATTGAGAATCAACTCAGCTTCGAGAGGCAACGACTTCAGGCCACGAACGATAGAATTGCTAGCCTTCAGGCACAGCATGAGCGGGATGAGAGTCTAATCGAGGAACTCAAAGCCGAGCAAGAGCAAATCCGGAATCAGCTGGATGAATACAATGCCGAGCTGGATGTCCTTGGGGAGCGACTGCAGGAGCAGAAGGAGGCCTATGCGCAATCAGCAGAGAACCTCGCACGGCAGCGGCGAGAACTTCAGAAACGCAGCAAGGACGTTGAAGGCATCCTAAAGAATGTTAGCGCCTTGGAGGCCGAGATCCAACGCAACTCGTCCAGCCGATATGCTGTTCTAAGACGCTGCAAACTCGAGGATATCAACATACCTCTCACGGAAAACTCTAAATCGCTTGACCAACTGCCTATCGATGACATTGTCCAGACAGCCGACCCTGATGCAATGGACGTTGATGAGGAGGCCCATGACGGAAGTGGTATAGTGCAAGACTATGGTATTGAAGTCGATTTTGACTCGCTAGGGGAGTCTCTCAAGGAGGTAAGTACTATCGCACCGGCTCACATCGAACAAGAGCTTATTAGAAACAGGAGGGCGACGAAAAGGTTGAAGAGGAACTGCTCGACAGAATCAAAACTCTCAACAGCGAGTTGGACAAGATGGCGCCGAATACACGCGCCATGGAGCGTCTAGAAAGCGTTGAAAACAAACTGCGAAGCACTGAGAAGGACTTCGATGAAGCACGCAAACGGGCTCGAAAGGCCAAAGAAGATTTTGAAGAAGTGATGCGAAAGCGATCAGATCTCTTCAACAAGGCGTTCTCCCACATCTCAGAGCAAATTGGCCCCATCTACCGTGAGCTGACTCGCAGTGCCAATTATCCATTGGGAGGGCAGGCGTAAGTTTTTGTTCTGCAGATACGATTTTTGTTGCACCTAGCTAAATTTTGAACCACAGATACTTGGACATCGAGGACTCTGACGAGCCATACCTTGATGGTATCAAATATCACGCTATGCCTCCTCTCAAGCGTTTCCGGGACATGGAGCATCTATCCGGTGGTGAGAAGACTATGGCTGCGCTGGCTCTGCTCTTCGCTATCCATTCCTACCAGCCATCGCCCTTCTTTGTGCTGGACGAGGTTGACGCTGCCCTTGACAATACCAATGTGGCTCGCATCGCCAACTATATCCACGACCACGCGGCTCCTGGCATGCAATTCATCGTCATCAGCTTGAAGACTGGACTGTTCCAGAACAGTGAAGCATTGGTTGGTATCTACCGCGACCAGGTCGAAAACAGCAGTAAATCCTTGACGCTTGATGTGAGTTTGCCTTCATTCTTCCAGCAGCCGATTTGAGTACTGACCTCTACCGCAGCTCCGGAAATATAACTAGGTTGATTTCTATACCTCTATTAAGCCTGCCTCGCAGGAGTATGATCCGATTACTTCCTGTGGCATTGTAGAATAGTACTTCTCCTTCTCCTTCTATCTGCTTTGTTATATCCCTTGATGGCTATGAGTTTTTTTCTTTTCCAAACGGTCGCGATGGATGGCGGGAAGGTTAATGACGAAGACATGGTAACCAATGGAATCAACGTCGCCTTTGAACTCTACGTTTCTCTTGTAAGTTGGCGAAAGAGGGGCCATTACTCCAGAGGCACCGTAGATTATTCTGCTCAACCTACCTCTCGTACTGCACATAATATAAACTCCACCACATAGACTATTTCGTAGTACTTTTGTAAGAGCCACACGAGTGCGCAGATAATTATCGCATCCACCTCCGCTGTAGTCCGTTACTAAAAAGTATGACTTGAACGCAGTATGACATGAGGTCAAGCCGGATACGTATAAGGAAACTGCGCGGCAACTTAGCACAAGCATATCGACTATTCATTCAGGAGAATTGCCTGCAGCGTTGTCACAAGGGGTTGGCGCAAGCTTCTGATATATCAGGAGGCATTAGGGGGTTTACACTTATAATTACAAGGGGGAACGCCACATCGTCTGCTGTGACACGAAGAAGAATCAATGAGTTTAAGAATAATGGGACGTCTGTCAACGAAGATTGGGAGGACCGTTCCCCCTGAATCTACTTACAATATAGCTATGGCTAGGCAAGTGCTGAAACGGAAGCTAAGAGCTTCTCAATTTCTTTTGAAGCTGCTTCTTGGGAGAAGCTGTTTGATGCTTGGTAGCGGCAGTGCAGCAGTAGGCGTACAGGGAGCTCAGTTGTCGGTCCGTTCCGTGCCATTGGGATGGACAAGACCCCTTGCTACGGAATGGTGGGAGTCTATGATACAAGCGATCATTTCCGGTCACCTGTCATTCCAAGGAAGATTGCCTCCCTGGGCCGTGGGTGCAGCGCTAGGTGACGGAAGAGGGTCAGATTTGCGGGATCACCTGGAAAGGTTGGCCGTGCTTTACGAGCTGAAGAGGTTTGCCGGCGATCCGGGATGTACTAACGAGCTTGTCGAGCTGGGTGATAATGGATTTGCGGAGTTTGCATTGTCGCCTTCGAGAGCTGTTGGCTTGTACTGTATCCATGGTGACCCGGCCTCCCGGCAGAGGCATGACTGCAGGAAGTTATTTCGAGGCAATCTATGCATGACCCATCGGCTGCCATAGCTCTAAACCTTAAGGAAGAGCTCTTTCAAGTCACGAGACTATGAATGTCGATACGTAGCTACGAAGTACGGTTTGAGACTATCCCTTCCCACCAGTAATGGTCTGAAAACTTTTGAGACCGAGATGAATATGGAGTCATTGTCCAAGAGATTATCAAGAGATCATCACCTCTGCTATAGTATAGGAGTAGGTAACTTGATTCGAAGACCCATATCTGGGCCACTAAACGATGCTTGATGGCTCCGTGAAGTGGCAGATGAATCTTTCGATCTGAGTCTTTGTATTTCCTCGTCCGATCCCTTGTGGCGCAGTCCAAAAGTTCAAGGCCATTGAGCATCCGTAGCCCCGCGCTGCTTTTGAGTCCCAGAGAGAACTCGATTTCTTACAGACACCGTCAGTTATCGCCCAAAAAAGTCTATCACTCGAGGCAGTAGCCAAGGTCTAGTGAACTGTTTGTGTTACCCATCCTCCAACTACGTACAAAAAATGAAGCACTATTGGCTTCGTACTCCATAGGAGGTGAAGTGATTGGGCGCACGGAGAAAAATAAGTCGCATGGATGAATGTGTGGCATCCGTGGTATGCGCATACCGAGAAGCCAGTCCCCACGCCTCAGAAGACTATTCTCAACCTCAATGGCGAGCGTCATCAATGCGGCAAATTATCGATAGTTGACGGATAGCGGATGTGCGCCATGAAAAACCCGAATGCTGACCATGATTAGCATTGAATTGTCGGTGAGAGACAGATAGATAGTCGATCATCAGATGGACCATTGTATCTGCCCCATACCCGGGCGGATCGGTGCAATATGTGGTCTTCAACAATAGCAAAACGATACCGTGTGAAGATTGGCATCATTCTCATCCAACCAACATGCAGGCCAGATAATATCTTGGTTGCTGCAAGTGATCAGACATCCATGCAGTGAATTAGAGACCTCTTGCAGGGGCATCATGACTGGAGACCCCGTGAGAAGGATCATTTCGCTCGCATAATAGCCAACGACAGCATATCAGGTTAACTTGGGTATCAGTTGGCGGAAAAAATCTCACCGCTTGCAGGGCGATTGCCCTTCGCTCCAAGCGCAAAAGGACCTGGACTTGACAGAGAGACTTGAAGTCGTCGAGCAAAGTCCAGACAGCAGCCACAAGTCACAACATGCAGGTGTTCCAGAAATCGATACGGCTAATATTGCATGGACAGTCCCAGCACAGGAAGGTTTCTGACAGCAGCCACAAGTAAACTCTGTATGTTACCTGGCAGAAAGTTGATGGATAGAGGCATTGTTTCCACTGTGATGTTGACTAGTAGACGAGCGCGAAGAAACGCATTGAGTAAAAGAAAAAGAGTCCACTTTCCCCCGCAACGAAGCAAGGGAGCCATGGCTGTTTTTCTCTCCTTTCTTTTTTTTTCCCCCAGATTGATAGGTACGTTTTTATCTCTCCTCCTCTTCTTGCCAGTGGCGAGAGCTGCATAACAAGACCATCAGTGACGATGTGACGTGTCACATCGCCTCGCATATAGAGAGGCCTGTCCGCACTCCGCAGTTTGCACTCTCCCAAGTGTCAGAACTGCGCTTGCTTTTGTTTGTTTCTGTTCAAGGCAATCGTCCATGCAGACAGTTTCTGAACTTCCGCGGATTTGGTCCCGACTTCATAGCTGAGAACATGAAGCCATATCCAATGGTGGTTGGTGGATGTAATATCCGCCGTAACGAAGCAATCCTTGTTAAGAACTCTCCTTATCAAGAGGCAAGGTAAAGCTTCTGCCTACCATAGAACCGGGTATGGGTTTGCGAATATCAATTGAAGTGTAGTTGGCTCAGGGTTCGGATATGGTTCTCCTGAATGCCATCGATAGATGGATACCACTTGCAAGAACCAGGCACAAACCTCCTTCAGCAATGAAAGTCTAATTCCGAAACATCTGCTCATGGCTCAGTAAGGGCTGGAGGATCAGCGGTCGGTCAATTACTGTACTATCCTTAAGTTAGTACAAATGTTAGAATGTCAGCTCCAACTGCATTCAGCAAGTGTTCGACTCTAGTGAGGACTGTTTCGAGAAGCGTAAAGCGATGCTGATTCGATAACAGAATAGCCCCCACTGTCGGAACAGCTGCCGGGTTACCTCCCTGTACGTCCTAGGAGCGCTTGGCTGCTGTTCCAGGAAGCCAAAGGGTATCCAGTCATTCCACGCAGCTTACCAAATACCAAGATCCCGAAGAATATTTTGTGGATACCTTGTGGAAGGAGCTAAAGCCTTTGAGGAAAAGTGGGCTGATGCACTATGCTTCGGACTGTCCGTGCTTCAAGCCCAACCTTTCCCGGACTCGAAAGTTGTCACCGCACGGTACCAAAGTGATAACTCTTCAGCCAGCTATTCTGCCTTGATAAAGGAAAGCCCAGAGTGTCGCTATTGCTCAACAGGCTGGAAGGTATTGAGCAAAGCCAGCGGATAACTGTCGAATGCGTGAGCATTGACCAATGGCTGAGGGCCTACGTTAGACAACAACCTCCATGTAGCTGCACTGACGCACATGCTCTGGACAGCGAACAAAGGAAACCTGCTAGGTTGAGTCCGCTCTTTGGTTCGGTGGAACCTATCTGTAATTGATGGCGCTGGACGGCTGTCTCCACAGGCTATCTAGTTGGCGCAGATACGCCAGGCTCCGTTGACGGACATTGATTGCCACCGAAGCCCAAGCCTGAAGGGCGGTATGTCACTGCTGTGGTCCTAAAGACTGGGTGCACATCGGGACATGGCCCTGAGTGACCCTCTTACACTTGTGTTCTCAGAGGCGTCCTGAGCGTCAGCGCCATGTCAAAAGGACGAGCCTTGACGATAAAGGTGGTCAACCGATTCGATTATACGGGAAAAGGACCCAATCCTCGGACAAGGTTCAGATCAAAGCGACAGAAAAGGGAATCGCTACTCCCTGCTAAAATGTGCCCTGACTCTTCCGGCCGCAGGCCAACTCTAAGCTAGCTTCCCCGGTCTTAAACCTAGCCTAGATCGTTAGTTGATATTGCTTTTTTGGTACATTGACGCCCTCGGTAGCACCATTGACGGAGCTTCCGTCTGGCTGGAAAGGCGCTGTACGGTCACAGGTAATTCTTGGATGATCTTCATGCTCAGGGGGCGACTTGTTGATTCCCCGATGGAGACAGTCTCGTAAACAGCTAGCATCCTCTCGTCCTCATTCGGTGATTGGCATCTCTAGAGCCGCGTACCAGAAGGTATGTATCAATGCCCCATCGGCCTAAAAATAATGGCGGCCATGCATCAATGGGACCTTTCCGTATAGTCCATAGTGTCACTTCTGCATGTATCTGTCTGTATTACATTAGGCTCCGTGTTGAATCCCGCCACCCAAGCCGTCAGTGATGTTAGTGAAATTCTAAAGAGCTCACATGGGATGATTCGTTGACCAATACTCCAATAGGTGTACTTTTTCCACACTGCAATTGGCCGTCCGGTTATATAAAGTAGCCCAAGCCCATTGTCCGGCAGATTCTTTGGAGTTGTCACAAACTATCAATCTCAGATCACATATATCCTTTCGTGGAGGACTCACTATCTGGCCTCCGACGGCACATTCTTCAACCGACATTGGTACTTTAATATATCTTTCGTACCTCAAAGTCGACTTGCGCAATGGATCCAACAGCTCAGCCAGGGGCCCAGGAGCATCATCAGATGTTGCCCTATGATAGCATGACGGGCCAGCAAGGGTCAGCGGTATGCATGACGCTTTGTCGCAACAGTGGGACAATCCACTAACGTGATATTCCAAAGGAGAACCACTGCCCAATGCCACGGGCATCCAACTGCCCTTTCCCCCACTTTGCCATGATCTATATAGACAACAATGGCGAGCTTGGTGTGGATGTCTCTACATCCCTTGCAGGCTGTGAAAGGGCCATTTTTACCGAAGATCTCAAGCAGAGCTTTGTCAGAGCTGTGACCACCGATTGGCAGCCAAGCATGCAAAATTTTCCCTCCGGTGAGAACGGATCATGTGGAACACCTAAAAATATAATCACTGACTATCCGTGTGTATCACAAGCCGGGGCAATTGGAGCAGCACATGGCGAACTAGCCGAAAGGCAGTCCTTCATGTTTAACGCCGGACTGGATCTACAATCCAGCCCAGCCTGGTTCCAGCATGGCCTACCAAGGCATCCCAGGCTCATCCCTTGCGAATTCCAGACATTGCAGAATAAGCGCCCTAGGAGGAATAGGAAGCGCACAAGCTCGGAAATGGGTGGTGATTCAGATTCAGATTCGCCTGACGGGGCAGCCAAACGGACACCGATTCGAGTAGGACAAACCGACGTGCTGCGGCAGTTCTACGAAAAAGCATTTGAAAATCTTCAACAGCTCAACTGCAGGGTAATTGCAAAGGCGTTTGTCAAGTTGGTAGAACCGCGGAAGCAAGTCAATCACCCGTACAATGGGCGCAGGACAGTGATGGGAGGACCTTGCCAGAAGTTGGATCCTGAATTGACTAAGCCCAAATGGTGGCCTACAGGCGTTCAACACAAGGAGCCAGATCACCTCCTCAAGCATGGTGTGTCAATCGCGTTCTTCCCTCGCTAGATATTTTGCAAATTCGGTTGAGTCAGGCGTCGCTGACTCTCCGTCTCTTCTAGAGAGAATTCGACTTCTTATGCACATTCTCTGCGAACTGCGAGAAAGCCATGCCATCACCGCGCAAAAGCTCAGAGAGGCTGGGCAGGATGTGCACCGCCAAATTGCACCGCCTCAGCGCCTGTTCATCTTAGATGAGATTTATGATGTCCGGGAAATAGAGGAACTCTATTTGAGCGGAAAGATCAGTATGTTTGGACTCTACCGGATCGCTCAGTGGTATCAGGCTGATCGTTAATGACCCAACAGGCGGTGATACCGTTATCTATGTCTCCTCAAAGCATCTGCCAGAAGGCATTGAGCCGGCAGTAGTGAACATGAATGAAAAGCAAATCGCTGACGCGGATTACTTGCCCTTGTCCCCAGTGTCCATCAGCCGCAAAAGCTCAGTTGAGAGCGGACTATCATCTCTCTCAAAGGGTATGGATCCATCCATCAATTCTAGTGAGCAAACGCAGGCGTTGCATGCCCATGCAGAGGTTCCTTCGACGAGTTCCAATTCTTTGCCGGGTTTCTATGCTCAGCATTCGATGATGTGGAGCCATGGAACCCCTGGGACGAATGTGCCATTTAATATGTCGTCAAACTGACTGGAACTTGTTATAGGAAGGTCCGTTCCCGTGAAATCTCGGCTGTAGCCTGAATCTGAGCCCGTCTCTGACCTCCTCAACAGCTTTTCCCTGCGACTTGCCTTATCGCTGGCCGTCCTCTTGGTTTTCACTTTTGGTCATCTATCGTCCCTCTTCATGTGGAGACAAATTGCAAAACACGATGCTCTGGAATCCCGTTTTCAGCAAACGTAGATAATGTGGAGGGTTTTCGGCTTGTGTCTTGTTAAGAACCGCGTGGGCATATCTTTCATTTGTGTTATCTCCTTTGTCGATTCTTCCCTGTTGCATATCAATTAGCTCATAGCGTTCTGAGCAAATGAGCCGTTCTTAGCCAATGGCTGTGTTCTGGTGAAATAATGTATACTGTCCCATTCAGAAAACTGGCTCATTGTCAGGAAAGCGGAAAGTCCTTACTCCATGTATCCTTGCCAGACCAGCTGCGAGTGCCCTGACTCAGTGTACAGTAGACCCCTCAACGGCCAGACCGCGAGGGCCAGCATTCACCGTTCGTCGGACGACAAATAGTCAGATGCAGAACCAGCAAATCTATCAAGTCCATAGAGAAGCAAGCGCTCGGGGTCTCAGACCTTCTCTTGCAATATGGACTTAGATCGGAAAGTCTGGATTCAGGAGGGTCCCTATTTCACGGAACACTATTCTCAAGCCCTTTCCTCTTTTAAGGATGCAATGAAGACAGAGTCAAGTCACGCGATCGTGCCAACACCATTTCGCCTCCTCGACCTCCCCTTCGAGATTCGCAGCGAAATTCTCTGCAGGGCTATTTCGAGCACCGATAATTACTGGCTTGACCGTGAAGTCATCACTTTTGGAGAATCGTTGAAATCAATATACTATATCCGTGGCCGCACCGTCTGGCGAGACTCAAATGGGGTGTACATGAATCTTTTAACCACGAGCAAGCAGATCTATGACGAGGTGCAGCAAATCCTTTTCAGCCGTTTTGCATTCGACGCCCTTGGATGGGGCTACACTATGAGATACTCGGATCCTTCAAAAACTCCCAACCATCTCCCCAAGCACCGCATCATGCACATCGCCTATACTCCGTACTTCACTGAATACATGCGCGAGCATCGCCAGAGCGTCGACCTTATTCTCTCCGGGCTTCCTTTGCTTAGCTCAGTTCGTATCCTGATATCTTGGGCCTGCGCACAACGTTTGGTCATATGTGGCGACCCTCGAGCTGGCTCTCTACATATAGTGGCGGTGGCACGTCTGTTTCGGCAAATTGGAAAGGTTGCGGTTGTCGGCCAGTCCTTGATGGGTGAGCTGCAGAAGCAGTTGGTGATGGAGGCAAGAAAAGAGCTGGAGGATGAACTGTGGTATTGGGAGCTTGACCTGGATTATCATCTTTTCACGCCTTTTCTCACCAGTAGCGTTGAAGAACATCTCTGAGCCGACGTCTGGTGGCACAAGGGAAGGGTGATTTCATGATGGACCCGAACATTTCGGGGGTGCTAATACCGCATCATCAAAAATCCGCAGTTGCATTTGGACCATGATGTAAATTGGAGAGTTATTGATCCTAGTAGTGTATGGCCGCTGTCATGTCTCCTTCTAAGCACGGCTCAGTAGCTTCGTAGACATTTTCTTTCCCCAAAGAAGATCCATCCCGGCGTTTTATAGCGGATAGTTGATGAACAGTGTGACCGGGTTGCAAATATATATCAGTACTTCGTTTTTTGCTTTATTATGGATCTACTGCACGCAGATTTCCTTCGAGCGAGACTGTTTATTCTCTCCAAGTGGTCGTAATTCTCTAATGGTAATGTTGTGTCTTATTTGTCCTATCAAAATGAAGTAATAACCTGCATATTAGATAGGTAGGTAGCAATGGACACTCAGCACAGTGCAGGGAGTCGATGAAATAGTCACACCTCAGGCAGCAAATCATCAGAAGTGGCAAGGGGGATCCTGTGGCTGAAGCTTATTGGCTGGCTGAGCAGATCATGCCCCGGATCCCAGGGACCATAATAAGCCAGACCTTGGGATTAGCAAATCAGCCGCAGCCAACCAGAGACGTCACTTCAAGCACACGTCGAGCTTCATCTTCCCAACGGGCCTTTTCTCAACACCACGGTCCTCCCGAATCGAACTTTTCACTTTTCTTCTCCGCACGTTGTCGCGTTCGGCAGTGCAGTTGACGCTTGCATAGTATCACGCGCCTTGGGTTTTGAAGGAGACTGGCGCATTTGACCATTGGATAACAGTCCCAATCTTCATTGGACGAAGATTCGTTGTTTTTGCCTTGTGAGTCCTCAGCCTACCAAAGGTAGTTATATCAGCCCCTCCTATCGATAAGACTTCCAGACTCTTGTTGCTTCCTGCATCGCAGAAGTCACTTTGTTTGATTTAAGCCTACGTATTCGAGCTCTCTCATACCTTGTTGGGGGACGGCATCTGGGTTTGAAGCAACATGGTGATGCTAACTTTCGGCCGCTTTCTTAGTCGTCCCTACCCTCACAGCCGGGAAGGCCCCACAATCTTCTCATTTCAACAGAAACTCATCATGGAGGGCACCGGACTTGATGGTGACCAAGACGGAAAGGCGAACCAGATGACGGGCGTGCATGACTCACCTGTATTGCAACCCGCGTCGATGGAAGATATGGATGCCTTCTATGACACGGATGAATATGCGAACTCCTCCAATCGCTCGTATTCGCCACCAGCCTCTCCTCCTAGGCTGTCGCGAAACCATTCCTTTTCATATCAGGATGATTGGGAGACGTTTCCGCCGCTAGATAAACTCACCGTGTTTGACTTGCTTGACAACCTTTCGCTCTCTCAGAAACTCGAGAAATGGCAACAGGCAATCAATGTGCAGAGAGAGAAGGTCAGAAAGCAGCGCGAAAAGCTGAAGTCTACTTCAATGAACGCAAAGGATCGAGTGGTCGGAGAATGGAAGCGGCGGGTTCCCACAGCCGATGAGCAGTTGGCCAAATATCGCCGTCGGATGAGCGACAGTGTCAAGCGGCTGGAGAAGCAGTGGAATGCCACGGCCACGGTGACACTACGCGAGAAAGTTTCATTCATCGCGGGTGTTCTCAATATCTTCGTCAGCGGCTACCTCATCGGAGCCTACCCGGAATACTTCTATATCTGGTTCAGCGCGCAGTTGGCCTATTTTATGCCGATCCGATACTATGGATACCACAAAAAGGGATATCATTATTTCCTTGCCGATCTTTGCTACTTTGTCAACGTGCTTTGCATGCTCAGTATCTGGGTTTTCCCGAGGTCCAAGAGACTATTTATCAGCACCTTCTGCCTCACTTTTGGAAACAACGCCGTCGCTATTGCAATGTGGCGAAACTCCATGGTCTTCCACAGCATGGATAAGGTCGTCAGGTAAGTGACGTTGCGAAATTCCCCAGCAGAGGAGCCGGCGCTGACGCGTATCATGTGCAGTCTCTTCATTCACATCATGCCACCGGTTACCTTACACTGCCTCGTCCATCTCACTCCAGCGAAAATGCTGCGAGAGAGATTTCCGGCCGTCTACGACATCAAGTTTAGCAAACCTGGCTCTCCCAACCACTATTCTCTCCTTTCCATGATGCTGTGGGCAACCGTGCCTTACATGATCTGGCAGCTGACCTATCATTTTTTCATTACTGTGCGTCGTGCCGAGAAGATCGCCGCTGGGCGTCCTACCAGCTTCACGTGGCTTCGCAAATCCTATGCAAAGACCTGGATTGGGAAGTTTGTGATCAGTCTTCCGGAATCATTGCAAGCACCCGCCTTTATGATGATTCAGTACATTTATGCGCTTCTGACCATGATTCCTTGCCCCCTCTGGTTCCGGTTCCGATGGGCCAGCGGTGTTTTTTTGACAGCCCTATTCGTTTGGAGTATCCACAATGGCGCCACTTACTACATTGACATCTTTGGCAAACGCTTCCAGAAGGAGCTGGAGGAGCTGAAGAAAGATGTTGCCCGCTGGCAGGCCTCTCCGGCTGGCATGACCAGCCCAACGCTACCGATCTTGAACAACACTTCTTCTGCTGGGGCTGGCATCCTGGATGACTCACCGTCTGCGCAAAAGGACTGCGACAAGTCAAGTCTCGATCAGATCCCTCCACTTGACGCCAGTGCGGTGTCGACTGCCGTAGATGGCTCCAATTTCGCGGGCGCTGCGATCACGCGCGACAGAAAGTAGAGTCCGTATCGCCTACCCGATTTTACAAACGCTCTTTTATCTCCTTGAGTCTGTCTACTGAGTCTGTCTATTGAGTTTGTCTATGCTCTAGCAATGCTTTTGGATCGGACATCGGTTGGTTTTGTGTTGCTCTTGATGATACCCTGCCTTAGTCATTCTTTTGTCTCTGCCGCTTGCCTATATTCATACACTTTATGCCTATATGATCTAGACTGTCGATGATTGCGATTGATTTACATTCCACGAAGTACACGAATTTCCCTTTCAGCTGGACATCTTTCTGTGATTTCAGTGGCGCATGTATCGCGTTGATTATGTCTGATATGAACAGCATGGTCCACTTGTTACTAATTTCAGAATATGGGGCAACTTGAGATTAATACGTAATAATGATCCACCAGAAGAGCGGCCGATGCCAGTAGAGTAGTCTAGAGAGCTTGTTTCCAAGAGTCTTAATGGGACTTGATAAACTCCGACGCCAGCGAAAACCCCGAAATCCGCTGAGATCACGTGAAGAAACCACATCTTCTTGCATGGTCTCTGGAGAGTTCTCAACGACATCATTACTTCAAACTTTGAGTGTCATACTTACTTTTCCTTCTGCACGGTTGAGTCCATTAAGAGATCAGGATTACAACTCTCTCTGAGATTGCTACGCTCATCTGCTATACTCGCTCGTCACTCCGAGCATTTCATGCCCCTAGACTTCCGCAATGTCCGTCACAATGAGATCGGCCAGGCTTATGCGCACCAATTCTGTGCGCCCCAGTCTGATCGGTAAGTCAACTTTTTATGCTCATTTTAGCTGCCTTGTACTTGGAGGATATTTATCGTGTCTAATAATGATCGGTACCCACAGGCCGACCACGGTATAACGGCGCCCTGGGCGCTGCATCGGCCGCAAATCTCCGGTTCAACGGACGAGGGTTCCCGACGCACATACAGGCTATTGCGATCTTGGTCTCCCATCAGCGCGGCTATGCCACAGAAACTTCTACCTCGACATCTTCGCCCTCCAACCCATTGCCGCCTCCGGGCTTTAACGCCGAACAGGCCAAGAAGCCCATTCTCAAGGAAGATGCGTCGCGACTTGCGGCTGACAACGGGAGCACCCAGGTCGCTCCCAAGCCAGAGACGCCTCTTGCGTCGGAGAACAGCGTAGATTCACAGAAACGCGCTGAGCTGGAAGCGGCGAAGAAGGGGCTGGCGGACGATGACAAGAAAGTGACTGAGGCGAAGAAGGAGCAGAAGAAGTTGACGATTGGGCAAAAGATTAAGAAGGAAGTTCAGCACTACTGGGATGGTACGAAGCTTCTTGCTACGGAAGTCAGGATCAGTTCACGACTGGCGTTGAAGATGGCTGCTGGATATGAGCTAAGCCGAAGAGAGTACCGACAGGTAGGTCTTTTGCTACCCTTGCGATGGCATTAATGGACTCAACTCACTCATTATTGAACAATTAGCTTCAACGAACGGTGAAAGATCTTGGCCGATTGATCCCATTCTCGATGTTCATCATTATCCCCTTCGCCGAACTGCTACTTCCCGTCGCCTTGAAGCTGTTCCCCAACCTGCTGCCTAGCACCTACGAGGGCCAGAAAGCGCGCGAGAAAAAGGCTCTTAGCTTGAGTTCAACCCGGCAAGAGGTTTCGACCTTTCTGAAGAATACTCTTAGAGAGAGTGGTCTCCCCGTGACTCCCGCCGCTGTGAGGAACGAGGAATTCGCAGAATTCTTCAAGAAGATTAGAACCACTGGGGAGACCCCCTCGACCGAGGACGTGATCAAGGTTTGCAAGATCTTTAAGGATGACTTGACCCTGGACAATCTGTCCCGCCCTCAGCTTGTCGCCATTTGCAAATACATGAACCTGAATTCGTTCGGTACGGACGCCATGCTCCGGTACAACATTCGACACCGTATGCGTCAGATTAAGCGTGATGACCGCGCGATTTTCTACGAGGGGGTGGACTCGCTCTCTGTTCCGGAACTGCAGATGGCTTGTGCCTCACGTGGCATTCGTACGCATGGTATTTCTCCCGCTCGCCTGCGGGAAGACCTGGCGATGTGGCTGGATCTGCGCCTCAAGCAAGGCGTTCCTTCCACGCTTCTAGTGCTGAGCAATGCGTTCGCATATGCGCAGGGCGGCAAGGAGGCAGAGATGGCGTCTCAGATTGAAGCGCTCAAGTCTGTGCTGTCTAGCATCCCTGAAGAGTTGTTCCACGAAATTGAGCTCGAGGTCCATAATGCCGAGGGCGCTGCCACCAACAAGCAGCGTCTTGAGGTTATCAAGGAGCAGCAAGAGCTCATCGAGGAGGAAAACGAGCAGAACAGCCAACACGAAGAGAAGGGCGTTACGACCCCCAAGGACATTGAGGATATCGACGAAACAGAGGACGCGAAGTTTGAGGCGTCGAACAGCCAAGAAAAACAATCCAACGAGGCTGCTGAGGCTGAGAAAGAAGGCGACAAGGCCGAGCAGACACAGTCAGAAGACCTGGCAGCCAAGGAGAAGGATGAGAAGAAGGGAGGTTCCTCACAATAGTGTGTCGTCGGCAGTTGGTTCTCCTTCTATCTCCCCTCGCCTCGCCTTCTGCCTGGGATGATAAATCCCCCAAACGAATAGACTTGCATTTTCGTCTGATTTTCCACGGGCGCTCTCTACCACTTCCACTTTGTTTTACTTTCCACTCTTGATAGACTTCTTCTTGTTCAGTGCGTCTGATGTCCATTCTCTTTCGTCGAAGCACTCTCCTCCGCTTACCATCTTTTTCTATTTATGTGATTTTGATTATTGATGATGTATTGTCTCGATAGATATCAGGGAGTTTGATGGAGGTTTGGCATCGGGAGAGGGCTTTCGCATTGGCCCACTGGGCTGTTCTACATTACGATCATATTAATGGCCCCCTCTCTACCTTTTTTTCTTGTTCATTACATTCGTTGACTTCTTGAAAATGATGTAAGACTAGATGGATGCATGCCAAAGTCGAGTTCAACACAATTATGATGCGCATCTCGCACCTAACTGCAACTGTCTACCAGCTGAGTCAAGCAGGGGACGTAATAAAATGCATCTCAGCTTACAGTTATTGAAATAGGATACTTAGTGTTTTTCACTTAACCCAGTTGTCAGGCTCAGTAGTGCCGGTCCTAATTGAGCTCAAGGCTGGTTCTACCCCAGAACCCACGACCTTAACCAGACCAGGGACCCCAGACGATCCACTAACCTCGGCAACGGCAATGGAGCACCACCCATCCCCACGCCAACATCAACAACTAGATCCATAGTTGCCATGAAGATATAAAATAAATCAAAGCGCCCTAGTCGCTCATATCCCTGCATACTATGCTAAGAAGAGCACTCCTCCAATTGACCGCGATAACCCGTGGCTTCAGCACCAGCACCAGCAGGCGACTTGCGTCACAGCCCGCACCCGCAAGGGAGAAGATGCCTCGCCTGAATCCGGCTTCACAGGTACGTGCCGTTTAATTGTGAAACTCGGAGGCCAAGTTTGATTCCAATCACGCGTTACTGCAACCGTCTTCCCATTCTGGAACTTTTCAGCGGGCTGCATAAGGGATAATCATGGGTTTGTGGGTGTTTCAGAGTGCTATATAATGATCTCATTTCATTCCGAGGTTTGCGGCTGTCGCCGCCCTTGTTTTGTTTCTGAACTATCTCTACCCTGTCAATTGCCAGTGTGAAATCGATGATGACGGTGATGACGACGACGACATCGATGATGCATCTTGGCTAACCAGCACCGCTACTACGATTGCGTTGAATAGAGAGCGATTGATCGACTAAGAGAGTATCGGCCTCCACCGACGAATTATGAACTTGTGCCATTGTCGCGTCGAGCGGCAGTTCTAGTGCTACTCTATGCGGATGCCAAGGGGGATCTGAGGGTTGTGTTGACGATTCGGGCGAAGACGCTCAGTTCATGTGAGTACTCTCATAAGCTTCCAGGGAATGAATGGCGAGGAGGTGTCGATGAACATATCTTGACAAGATGATGAGGACGATCTACTCATACCGCTATTTCTACAGACGCTGGCCAAGCGGCTTTACCTGGAGGTGAGTGGAGCGCTCCAATTTGCGGTCAAGCAAAAATCCGAGATTCGAAGGAATGAAGATATCCCAATGCATATGATATATCATCTATCATCGCTTGCGCATTCAAGAGTCAAGAATGCAATTGTGAAAATCAAAACTCAAAAGTCAAAGACAAAAAATAAATCAAGCACTCACACCACGCTTCCCAGGACGGGCGGATACGCTGGAAGAGACCGCATTCCAGACGGCACGCCGCGAGGCACGTGAAGAGATAGGGTTGCCTGATCTGAACCAGTCATTTCCCCGGCCGTTCAGCGTTGAGCATCTCTGCGAGTTCCCGGCTAATCTTGCTCGAACGGAGGTGGTTGTCCGCCCTTGCGTGGCGCTGCTCCATTCGTATGACGAGGAGACGGGCGAGAATGCCGACCCAGAGGTGTCGCTGATTCCCAGGCTGGATGCCAGAGAGGTGGCGGCCGTCTTTACGGCGCCATTTCACAACTTTCTACGCATGAGTGATGCGGATGATTGGGGCACCGAGGACCCAACAGAGTGGTATCAAGGCTCCTGGACCGGATGGCACCAGTCCAATTGGAGAAGTAAGTGGCACTGTCCTCCGTTTGCACGGTTGCACCTAGGTACCAGCGCTGTACCTTACTCCTGTACTCCGTAGAGTACATTTGTTTGACAGGCGGTGTACCGTCGGTTGAATCGGGTTGAATTGCAATGAAAAAGAATAAAAAGTCAAAAGAAAGAAATCAGGCCGAAGGAAAATGACAAAGAAAAAGAAAAAAAAATAAGATCGTCGGTTGATTGGTTTTTGCTTTTTCGTCGGCGTATGTCTACATAGTCTTGACTGTCACTGACCCACTCGCAGTGCATCAGTTCTTTGTCCCCATCAACAGCCGGTCGGTCGTCAAACCGCGCAGCAGCAGCCGGATGCAGAAACAGGCTGCAGACGAGCTAGAAGAGAAAGAAAAATCAGGCGAGGTAACTCGCTATCGGGTGTTTGGCATGACGGCCCGCATTCTGGTGGATGTCGCGCGAGTGGCATATGGCGAGGACCCGGAATTCGAACACAACAGCCACTTTGGCGATGAAGCGATGATCGCCAATCTCCGAAAGATGGGCCGACTAAATGCCGTTCGTAAACCCACGGACGAACTCACGCCAGAGACGATGCAGAAGGCAGCCAAACTTAGTTAGGTATAGAGAATTAGACGTGTCGATTCCTTATCGATTCCTCCAGGTAGCTTTCCAGGTACCTGATTAGTTGTTCACGAGGTTGGGCACTGGGGATCTAGGTACTCCGTACATAATGTAGATACTTAGTGCACAATACTATCGGCCGTACCTGAGCTTAATCAAGCAACTCCTCCCTTAGGTACATAGTACCTTACCTAGTCTAGTATCTAGTGGTACGGAGCAGTTTGTACCCAGTCCGCATTGAGCGTCTTTATGGTGTCCATCATCAGTACTGTACTACCTACTCATAGATATTTCACTCTCAACCTAAGATACTATTCTTATCTTTCACCCGTCTAAGTTACCTAAACATGTCATGATGGTGAAAGACAGTAAGGCAGTGCAGAGGGTCAGAGGCAGGCCGGACACAACAGTAATCTAGGCATCCCTTACGTTGGCATGTCACCCCTCGCGACGGTCCATGAGGCTGTTTGCTGGCCATGATGCTCCGATGCTGATTATCCTGCAGGACGACTTGCAAACTGCGCCGCTGCATGGTTGACCTTGCTTTATGATTTGCTGACCCTTTCCTTTTCTCCATTATCTCGTCTGTTTCCATACTATTATTATTGTGGCTTTTCTTTTCTCTTCTCATCATTTTCTATCTAGGGGGGAGGCCTGATTACCCTCCACCTGAATAATCACTCGTTTGGCTGCATCTTTCTATCCCTTTACTTCGCATTGTCCTTTTTTCATTTTTTATTTTTACTCCTCTTTCTTTCCCTCGCAGCTCTGTTGCTTTATTCTTCCCGGTTCTCCCCCCTCCTTTTTCTTCTCTCTCTCTCTCTCTCCCCCTCTTTTCTTCTTCTCTTCTTTTCTTTTTCTTTCCCGAAAATGCTTGTTCGTATATCTCCCGCTGTATCCTTTCTGTGCATTCCCACTTCGAGGCTCGAGCGACAGGCTGACTTGCGGGGAAAGGGTCTTGTGATCAGCCATCCCGGACACCCTAGTGGTGTTGAGTGTTGACACGCAGATTGAACCCATTCCTTGGCGGTTTGGGTTTCTTTGTTCTTGAGATATTACTGAACCTCATCTGTCTACTCCGTAACTCAAACTGATCCATTCGCCATACCTAAATCCAAAATCCACCGACTTCTGTTGGTGGTTGTCTTGACGAAACACTTGTTTCTTCCCCACTTTCCAAGCGGAATCCCTCGTGGAGGGAGAAACAATATACCTCAGGTGTCTGCTTGACGGTCGAGTATAAAGTTGGGATCATGTTGTCTCCCACCTCTCTCGCTTACTCCCGTCAGGCTCCTCCAGTGAGACCGTCGCGATCTCTAGAGGGACTGGAGCAGGTCATCCCGCCTAGAGTTCCTCAACCTCCAGCTCGTCCTACCCTGCAGCTGGACAAACCTCTTCCCGACCTTCCCTCACAAGTACAGTCGCTCCCAGATGCCTCAGAGATGAGGGGTTCGACAGCATGGAGCGATGACAGCAGTACCATTAGTAGTGTGGATAGTGACGGCAGTCGAGACCGCGAATCCACCCACTCGACGGAAAGCTATCCCGTTTTTGTCCGTTCGGCGTCGGATGACCTGGCCGGGCTTGTCGATCATCCTCCGGTGTCGTCCTTCGATCGCGCCGAGCCAATAGTGGACCCCTGTGCGAAGCCATCAACAATAGCTTCCTATTCTCCAAGCCTGTCGCTTTCCCAACATGCTCTATCAGTATCAAAAGACGACCGGTATGGAAGCCCGCCAGAATGGGCCCAGAAACGGGCCGGTCCGAACCACTATTTTCGGGAGAAGAAATGGGATTTCTTCCCCGAATTAGCGACCCCGTCTGCCCTGGGTGTTGGAGCAGCCGGACGGTTTCCTCCCGCCAGCTCGCAATCGCGGATGAGAAACGGGGGCAAATTGCATTTATCCTCGTTTGACTTTGGAAGGAATCGCAGGCGTTCGAATACCTCCGACCGGGGGACTCTGACACTCGCCCATGAAGTTCGGGACTCGATCCGTTCCTACGTCCATCGCACATTGTCGAAGCGTTCTGCTGCGAAAGACAAGCCGAAACGACGAGGACGCCCCGCCACTGCGCCCTCCTTCTACCCGCCCAAGTATGCGTCCTCACAGGGGACCACCACCTCGAGCGACTACCCTCATCACGGAACATCTATAGAAGAATCGAGCCCGGTGGATATAGATATCCGGATGAGAACCCTATCAATCTCAACTGATTCGACTATGAGCGAACGATGGGCAGAAAGCCCCAAGCCAATTCCTGTTCACCGGACAAAGCAGCTTGCTGTCCCCATCACTCCTTACCAGAAGTATGGTGCGGCCATCTGGGACAAATCCGGCGGCACAAAGAGGGTTAACTATCGGCCAAATCACCAGGTGAAATTTCCAAAGCACCAAAGGAACATTTACCCATCTTCCGCGCAAAAGTCGAAATCAAGTACGGACTTCACATCTGCCAATCCCACTGCGCCCTTGTCGCCGCCGGTACGTTCCGTGATCCAGCAGAACACTCGAGAAGCCATTCGAGTGTTACAGGATGGAACCACTCAAGTGCTGGATGTGCTTGATGGGGCGAAGAAGAAAGTGATCAAGTCGAGCGTTGACCGTCGACGAATGCAGCTCAAATCGCAGATTAAATTGATAGGACCGGTCAACCCATATACTACCTATGGACGCGTCGATTCTTGGATATGATTCTATCTTTACTTTTTCTCTTCTACTGTTTCTGCATTCTGTCTCTTTTCCCGTTAAATTTTTTGCACCTCTGATGATTTCATTTCTTCCTTGTTATTTTTGATACCTCTGGAAAGGCCTAAGGCTTATGTTTGGCGTCTCGGCACTGGATTGGATGATTGATAGAAGCGACTTTTTATGCCACCTATATGGGTTATGCACTCCTTGTAATTGAGAATATTCTGCAATAGATGAGATCTCCGCCTATTCATCTCACCATACGCGTACTCCGTACAATTCTCGTTCAATGCAAGGGTATTAACCCTGTACTTTGTAGTGATTGTCTGGGGTGATACGAATAGGTGATCTATGGATAACCTGAAGCGTATCTCGGTCCAGGTGATGCTGTCATGGTACAAGTCCTACAAGGATATTTTCAATAACCCTGTCGATATTTAGCTTCTCAAGATCAATTCAGACAGCCGAGAGGAGACATAGACTAATTCCTGGATCATGCAACATCTCATGACCCTCGTTGATGTCTCACATTCCATCTCATCCGCCCCCGTTTCCCCGCCATCGCCCGCTGTTGACTTCTCCGCACTTAAACGTCATCACTGTTCCTGGCGAATATCCGGCTGGGCGCTTTTCCTGACCTTCCCCTTCTCCTCTTTTCTTCTTTCTTCATCTCTACGGAGACTAAAGACGCCGAATCTAGGGTTTTCACCAACATCACCAAATAGTTCTTAACTAAACCGCTAAGGTGTATCCCTCAACATATCTACATCAACGGTCTAGGCCCGCCGAGATGGGTGGAGACGCCCCATTGAGAGCTCCAAGCTCACTCCCTCGAGCCCCAGAACATCCCGTCGGCCAACGCATCAAGAGTATTTACACGGATCGACTGCGCCAGTTCACAGACTCAGGCCAGTACCGTGAGCAAAGCCTCATCTCGTACGTCTATCCATTCAACAGAAGAGTCGCCCAGAGTCCCCGCTAACTCACACCCACAGCAAGCTCTACGAAGCTACCACCTCCGACCAAGACCATGTCAAGCTATCCGTCTACTCTCCGCCAGACCTGCAGCGTCCGACGTTTGAAGAGGCGACATCGCACGAGTCCAAGCCCACGCATATCGGCGCGTCGTTCGGCCCTAGTTGGTCGACTCACTGGTTCCGGATTCGGCTGACGGTCCCGCGGGATATGCTCGACAAGGAGCGATTGGAGTTCCATTGGGATGCGAATAATGAGGGCTTGGTGTGGATGGAGGATGGTCGGCCGGTGCAGGGGTTGACTGGGGGCGGGGAGCGGATCGAATGGGTTATTCCTGATGCGTGGCGCGACGGCAAGGAACATACGTTTTATATTGAAATGGCGTGCAATGCTATGTTTGGGAATGCGCCTGGCGGCGATTCCATCCAGCCGCCCGCGCCGGATAAGTACTATACGCTGCATACGGCGCGGATTACTGCCGTCAATGTGGAGGCGCGGGCGTTGTTTTATGATTTCTGGATTATTGGCGGTGCGTATATGGTTGCTCCTGATGAAGAAAGGTGTCTATTAGTGGCTAACTTTTGCAGACGCGGCGAGGGAGTTCCCTGGTGACTCCTGGGAGGCTCATGAAGCGAATGTGGTTGCCAATGCCATCATGGACGCTTTCATAGCGGGTGACGGAAGCCAGGAGTCGATCAAGGAAGCGCGCAAAATCGCTCAGAAGTATCTTGGGGACAAGGTCGACTCGTCCCAGGTTTATGAGACAGATACCCAGCCCATTGTCTACGCCATCGGGCACTGTCATATCGACACCTGCTGGCTCTGGCCTTGGGCGGAGACAAAGCGCAAGGTTGCTCGCTCATGGTCTAACCAGTGCGACCTGATGGACCGGTACCCGGAGCACCGATTCGCTTGCTCCCAGGCGCAACAGTTCAAGTGGCTCGAGCAATATTACCCTTCGGTCTTTGACCGCGTCAAACGATGGGTGAAGAAGGGCCATTTCCAGCCGATTGGGGGCAGCTGGGTCGAACACGATACCAACTTGCCCAGTGGCGAGTCACTGGTGCGACAATTCATTTACGGGCAAAGGTTCTTTGAGAGCCGATTTGGCGAGCGTTGCAGCACTTTCTGGTTGCCGGATACCTTTGGCTACTCCAGTCAAATCCCTCAGATATGTCGGCTGGCGGGTATGAGCCGATTCTTTACCCAGAAACTCAGCTGGAACAATATCAACAACTTTCCGCACACTACATTCAAGTGGGTTGCGCTTGATGGTAGCCAGGTAATGTGCCACATGGCTCCGTCCGAGACGTACACCGCGGATGCGCATTTTGGCGATGTCAAACGCAGCGTCACCCAGCACAAATCGATGGACCATGACAACACTTCGCTTCTAGTATTCGGAAAAGGAGATGGTGGCGGTGGCCCTACCTTTGAACATCTGGAGAAGCTGCGTCGCTGCCGGGGTCTCAGTGACAAGGTTGGCTTGCTTCCGCGTGTGAAGATGGGCGACTCGGTTGATGATTTCTTCGGGAGACTTGAGCAAAAGGTTGCAAATGGAACAGAGTTTGTCACCTGGTATGGCGAGCTCTACTTTGAACTGCACCGGGGCACATACACTACGCAGGCGAACAATAAGCGGAACAACCGCAAGTCTGAATTCCTGCTGCGTGATCTAGAGTATCTGGCGACCCTTGCATCCCTTACCAAGACGAGTGGCAACTACAAATATCCAAAGAAAGATATTGATGACATGTGGGAAGGTGTGCTTCTATGCCAGTTCCACGATTGCCTACCCGGAAGCTCCATCGAGATGTGCTACGACGATTCGGACAAGCTATATGCACAGATTTTTGAGACGGGTGAGCGAGCCAGACAACATGCTCTCGAGGCGCTTGGATTTTCCGAGAAGAGTGCCGGCAAGAGTCTCGTTGCCATCAACACGTTGCCTTGGTCTCGCTCGGAGATTGTCAAAATCCCGGATGAGTTTGTCGCCTTGACAGGCTCCCGGTATGCTCTAGTAAGCGGAGACTCTGGCCTCATCCAATGCCAGACCCTAGACGCCAAACATACCCCCGCAGTGGCTGTGACAGAGGTCCGACCGGGTGTTTTCCGTCTTGACAATGGCAAGTTGAGGGTCGACGTCCAGGATGGCGTCATTACTTCTTTGTACGACCTCGAAGCCAAGCGAGAAGTCATCGCCAAGGGAGGTAAGGCGGGCCAGCTCGTCATCTTTGATGACAAGCCGCTCTACTGGCAAGCCTGGGATGTGGAAGTCTACCATCTCGAATCAAGAAAAGAGCTGCAGTCGAGAGAGACCTCGATCGCAGAGGAAGGCCCGCACCGTGTCAGCGTGGTCACCAAAGTCCAAATTAGCGACAAGAGCTGGGTCAAGACGACCATCAGCCTGGCTGCGGCGGTGAATGAGCAGCCCTCATACGTTGAATTTGAGAGCGAAGTCGAGTGGCAGGAGACCATGAAGTTCCTCAAGGTCGAATTCCCTGTGGACGTCACAAACACAGAGGCATCGTACGAGACTCAATACGGAATCACCAGACGACCGACGCATTACAACACAAGGTATGTCGAACTAGTCTTATGAGTAATACTTTCTAACCAAATCAGCTGGGACATGGCCAAGTTCGAGGTCTGCTGCCACAAATGGGCCGACCTGTCCGAGTACGGCTACGGCGTCTCGATCCTCAACGACTCCAAATACGGCTTCGCAACATGCGGTAACTTGATGCGTCTCTCGCTTCTGCGTGCCCCCAAGGCGCCCGACGCCCACGCCGACATGGGCCGCCATCACATCCGCTACGCCATTCTCCCGCACGCTGGTCCTCTAGACGCCCGCACCGTCCGCGCGGGATATAATTTCAACAGTCCCCTTATCCTGCGCCGTTCGTCCGGCATGCAAGCCGCTAACGTGTTCAAATCCATCGCTGTCACGGGCTCACAGTCTCTCATTCTCGACGTGGTTAAGCGCGGAGAGGACGACGAGGACGTTTCTCGGGGAGAGTTGCCCAAGCGATCCGGGAAGAGCATCATCCTTCGTATCTATGAGTCGCTGGGCGGTAGATCGAGGGGTACAATCCACACCAAGTTCCCGGTCAAGGAGGCTTGGAAGTGCAATGTGCTCGAAGACAATGAGGAGCGGTTGGAGGTTTGCAAGGGCGACGATGGCGTCGCAGTCAAGATTGAGCTGCGGGCTTTTGAGGTGGCCACCTACCGCTTGCAGCTGTAATTGCTCATGATGTCGATACTGAGTGCGATGGATGTGTCTATACGATTAACAGTAGCATAGTCAATGTCATTATTTGCCTTGAGTCTAATACAGCCTTCATACAAGTGGATATCAACAGAAAGAGTAAGACAACCGTAAATGCTCACATGTGCCAGTCCCAAAAGAGAACCACCTTGCGCCTAAGCTCCATTTTCCCACCCCTCAATTGATGCGTAGAACAAAAAGCCCACAACACAAACTCCTCGAAACCAGTAGAGTCCAGCAAACTTAATCCCTCCCATAAGTAATCTTCAACCGCTTCGCAGGCGGCTTATCCCCTCCCTCATCGCCCTCATCATCCTTGTCCTTATCCTTGTTACCGCCATTCGCGCCCCCAGACTTCTTCTTATTCTTCGACGACGACGAAGATGAAGACCCCTTCACACTCGCCGCAGCAGACGACGTGCCCTCGCCGTTCAGCTTCCCGTTCGACCCGTTATACGCCGACGTCGGCGTCGGCGCAAGCGAAGGCGTAGTCTGCACGGATGATGGAGCAGGGGAATCCTATAACTGGTCAGTCTATAGCTCCCTCCCATCCCAGGGCTATGATTGTGAAGTTGGGAAGTAAAGGCTGACGCACCCGCATGAAACTCGCCGAACTCCTCGAAAACACCCTATCCGCGTCAGTCACCTGCGCCTTGCGACGCGCTGCGCCGCCCATGCCCCCCGCCAGCGCTATCCCGCTTGCACCGAGCCCCGTGCTCGACCCGGACCCCTTGATGTAGTTGTCGAAGCCTTTGATGATGTTTCCGGCGGTGGTTTCTTCGAGGTAGGATTGCTCGAAGCGGAAGATTTGGTCTTCGAGTTGGGCCTGATGGTAGAGTAATTAGTTTGCGGGGGTACCCGGAGGGTAGACGAAAAGGGGAACGTACCATGCTTTTGTCCATGAGGCGTTTCTTCTGCAGGGCGTCGCGGAGGTCCCGGCGGAGTTTTTCGTAGTAGGGGAGGCCGCGGTTGCCGCCGTTTGGGTCTGTGGTGGTTGTGGAAGTGTTAGTGTTGGCGTTGCCGGTGGTTGCGTTGTTGGTGCTGGGGGCCTGTGTGCTTGTTGTTGTGCCTGATGCGCCTGTTGTTGCTGGTGCTGTGGCTGTTGTTGCACCTGTTGATGTGCCCGTTGCGGCCGGACCTTGTGCTGGGACCGTGTCTGCCATTTTGTGTCGCGCAGCAACGGCTGACAGATGTTGAATTGCTCAATTAATATGCTATTGATTCGTTGATAACAGGTTGAGCAGGCGCCTGTCGGTCGTGATGCTTGGGTTACCCTTTGAGGCAGGGCGGTAAGTTTGAAACCGGTTGGAGGACTGGACTCCCGTATTTAGTAAGTGTGAAGCCAAAGGGAGGATCTTATCGACTCTGTTTGACTTGTTTGCATTGGCATGCGTTTCGTCCTTGATGAATGCATCAACTGTCAGCATCGATCTGTCTCTGTTTCGTCAGTTTCAGATCCTTGCATTTGCATTATATATCGCGTGTTCTTTTGAACCAATATACTATTTACAACTGGAACGATGGACCACAGCGCGATGCACCATTCCGGCATGGATATGGACCATGGACATGGGGACATGGATATGGGCGGGCAGTGCAATATGAACGTGAGATATCCTAGCTCTATCTATAGTTACAAGCTTGTACACTGACACAATCAGATGTTATTCACTTGGTCTACCAAGGACCTCTGCATCGTCTTCAGCCAGTGGCATATCACTGGCCCCTTCTCCCTCCTCATGTCCCTGATTGTCATAGTGCTTTTGACAGCGGGCTACGAGGGCGTCCGGCAGGCCACTCGGAAATATGAAGCTGCCCATGCGCAGCGTCTGAACGCTTTCTCGACAACAACAGCTACAATCGGTAAGTACTTCGGTCTGTTCTAGCTATTGGACGTATATCTACGAAGGCATGGTGCGTTGGACTCTGCCGCGCAAGCATTTGTTTCATTGAAATGTACTTCCGCTTTCTATGTCTGCTTTGGTCATAACTGGACTGAAGCCCTCATTGACGAACGGTGTGCAAGGCAATGAGTTCGCCGACGAGTCCGCCACCGCCAACGTTCCCTCTAGTCAACCCCCAAACGAGAGCTCACCGCTAGTTGCAGGTAGGGATAACAGACGGGCCGTGGAGCAAAGAGGCAAGATCACCCTTGCAGCCTTGTATGCCGTGCAAGTTTTCTATAGCTTCTTCATCATGTAAGTTTTCTCTTCTGCCTTTTGTTTCATCAGTCTAGATGCTCAAACGTGTATAGGCTGCTGTTCATGACGTATAACGGGTTTGTCATGCTTGCAGTTGCCGTTGGTGCTTTCGTCGGATATCTGGTGTTTGGAGATAACCAGTCAGCGGCTAAAACGGTTGCTTGTCATTGATCCCAGATGATGGTCGGGTCTTCCAGTGTGTATAGGCAACCTGGCGCACTTTGCGCCTACGAGGAATACATATGATTTAGACCGTCTTGTGACAAACTCCAAGTCGGGTGAAAGTGGCTCAAGGAACTTCCACGTCACTTCCATCATCCCCAAAGCCGAAACTGAATCCGCCTGCTTCAGAGGAGTCTCCGGCGTCCTCTTGGGCCGCCCTCCCGTGGACCAGCTCATCCCATTTGCGCTTCCTGCCATCTGACTTTTTCTTCAACTCGTCGAGTGCTTGTTGAAGTAATTCGGGATGAGTCTTGCGCATGTTTTCCACAAACCGCTCGTAGGGGTTATGCACATCTTTCCTGAACCCAGAAACCTGATCGGCCTTGTTAGACAAGAAGTCAAGGGTAGCAGTCAAATGCGCACGCGGGGTGAAATTCTGCGTAATAGCAATGGAGGGCTCGAGATTTACAACCAAATGCCACCATCCTGAGGGCACATGAAGAATTTCCCCTTCGCCACAGATACCTTCAATGCAGCCAGGTGTGCGTCGTGCCTCGGCATGAAAGCCAAGCAGCCATTCTGCAATGCTCAGAGGTGATGTGACTTCGCTCTGATCGTCCGAAACAAAAACACCAGGAGGGGGTGGCAGTTTCGACGAGGAGGGAAACATGATCCAGTACTTGGAGCCGCGAACGACTGCGTTCCACGCGCTGGTCGCATTGGGATCCTTGTGGAACGTACTGCCTGATCGCTCAGGGCCAATGATAAGCCATTGCCTATCCGGCCGGTCATTCCCCAGCACGGAGAAGAAGTCTTCTCCAAAGCAGGGAGGAGGCCAGTAGGTCGCCTCAGGTTCCTCCTCCGGCGGACCAACCTTGAGCCCCATTTTTGACACAAAGGCCCGGTCAAACAGATACAAAGGACTCTCGTCTGCGTTGTTTCTCATGTAGTCCACATAGGTGCTCAATTTCCAATCCACAGCCTCCGCCCGAAAGACCATGTCTCCGTATTTGGCAAGCAGTGAGTCTACGGACCAGTGCTTGTAAGCCGGCCACTGCTTCATCGGCTGCGTCAAAATAAACGGCTTGTCCGACCATTCTGCTTGGAAATCCTCCGGAGAAAGGTCTGGAAGACGCGTGATCTGATTTCTCGAGGGAATATTCTTCACATAAGTGTCCAAGGAGATGTGTGCGCAATAGAATGGACGATGAAGAGCATCAGAAAACAGACTTGAGCAGTCCAATATGGCAATTTTGGACGGCGGCAAGTTGAGGTAGGTTGAACGCCATGTTCCTCTCCACGTAAACGACGAAGGGGGTGACCTGAAGATTGTATCTTAGTGAAAGGTCTCAAGCCTACTAGATTCTAAGGTCTAGTGATCATGTCTAAATATACGAAGATCTATGTATCCTTACCAAATGAAAAGAGCCTTCCACAGTTCCTCCGCTCTTGTAAATGCATAAAAAGCCTTACAGGTCCTCCCGAACCGTAATAGGCTTGGACCATCCAGAGACTCTAGTAGCATTAAAATCAACTCATCCGGCAGAAGATTGAATGCCCCAATCGCATGACGGAGATTCTCATTGGCAAGTAGAGCGTTGCCACTCGGCTTTACACCTAGCGGATGACAGGGGATTGCATCATGACCAGTTATATCCTGAAGGCTGTCATCCGGTGAGAAAGAGGAAGAATCAGTCTTCCCCAGTGGGTGACTCTGCAAAGATGTAATATCAGGCATTTGACTCTCTGGTGGCCAGGGCCGCAGTAATCGAATCCGGCACTAAGAATGGGAGGAATTGTATGGTGAGGACAAAGTACGGGGTACTCCGAATATACGGGGTACCTGGTTCTGAGAGGTTCCGGAAGCTCTATATCAGAGAACAAACAGAACAAAAGGCATGATAAGAAGAATAATTATTGCATCCTGCACGAGAACCTTCTGTGCCTCCATCAAGTATCAGCATCACCACCACTCACAAATCACCAACGGCAAAAAAAATCCCACGAGGCAAACCATGAAGCCTCAAACAGCAGGCGGTGGATGTGGGTTGGGCAGAATTGGCGCTAAACAGGAAAAAATCAAAAATTTCGCGGCTTCACCAAAAAGAGACAAGGAAAATCTTTTTCTCCCTCTTCTTCTCCAGCCCACATCACTACTACCCGGTGAATCCATCTTCAATATCTTACTATCTCAACTACTACCATCTCTACTTTACTAGTTCCTAAGAAATCTCTCTCGTGAGAGTCGTGGTTCTAGTCTCTAAAAGTATCTATTAGGGACTTTCATTACTCTCAGATCTCTGCGACTACAAACCCCACTGGGACCTGTTGTCGCTAAGAAAACTTCCAAGTTCACAACCAACACCCCACTGTTTCATCGATCACAGCTTTTCGCCTGTGATCACCACCTACTACAGTCGCAATCATGGCTTCTAACGACAAGGGTTTGGAGGAGATCCCTGAGGGTAAGTTTCAACGACATTTTCTTTCTGTTCTTGTTGGGGTGGTGTTACACTGTCAACTGCAAACATTTCTGTGGCGTCGCTTGCAACCGAAAAATTCAGCCAAAGATTCAAGACTGACAATACTTCCCACTTTTAGGACAGATCGAGTCTAACTACGATGAGATCACCGACTCCTTCGACTCCATGGAGCTGAAGGCCGAGCTGCTTCGCGGTATGTTTCACTCGTCTCAACTCGACGATATGGCGGGGTATGTGTGTAGCAAGTATTGACGACGTCTTCTTCAGGTATCTACGCCTATGGTTTCGAGCGTCCCTCTGCTATCCAGCAGCGTGCCATCATGCCCATCATCAAGGGTACGTTTTTCCTGTTACGGCCTCTGAAAGCATTGTCATTAATCTGGAAATCACAGGTAGCGATGTCATCGCCCAGGCCCAGTCCGGTACTGGAAAGACTGCCACTTTCTCCATCTCCGCTCTGCAGAAGCTCGACCCCAACGTCAAGGGATGCCAGGCCCTCATCCTTGCTCCCACCCGTGAGTTGGCTCAGCAGATCCAGAAGGTCGTTGTCGCCATCGGTGACTTCATGAACATTGAGTGCCATGCCTGCATTGGTGGTACCAATGTTCGTGAGGACATGAAGGCTCTTCAGGAGGGTCCCCAGGTCGTTGTCGGTACCCCCGGCCGTGTCCACGACATGATCCAGCGCCGTGTCCTTCGCACCGACAACCTGAAGATGTTCATCCTCGATGAGGCCGATGAGATGCTTTCTGTAAGTTGGCCTTGGTTTGCGCATATTTCGCTCCAACATCTGGTCTAACATGGCTACAGCGTGGTTTCACCGAGCAAATCTACGACATCTTCCAGCTCCTTCCTCAGTCCACCCAGGTCGTCCTGCTGTCTGCTACCATGCCCCAGGATGTCCTTGAGGTTACCACCAAGTTCATGCGCGACCCCGTCCGTATCCTGGTGAAGAAGCAGGAACTCACCCTGGAAGGTATCAAGCAGTTCTACATCGCCGTCGAGAAGGAAGAATGGAAGCTCGACACCTTGTCCGATCTCTACGAGACCGTCACCATCACCCAGGCTGTCATCTTCTGCAACACCCGCCGCAAGGTCGACTGGCTCACTGACAAGCTGACTGCTCGTGACTTTACTGTCTCCGCCATGCACGGTGATATGGAGCAGGCCCAGCGTGACGTTATCATGAAGGAGTTCCGCTCTGGTTCTTCCCGTGTCCTGATCGCCACCGATCTTCTGGCTCGTGGTATCGACGTCCAGCAGGTCTCCCTGGTCATCAACTACGACTTGCCCGCCAACCGTGAGAACTACATTCACCGTATCGGTCGTGGTGGTCGTTTCGGTCGTAAGGGTGTTGCCATCAACTTCGTCACTGCTGACGATGTCCGCATGATGCGTGAGATCGAGCAGTTCTACAGCACCCAGATCGAGGAGATGCCCATGAACGTTGCTGGTAAGTCCAACTTGTGGAGTCTGGCCTTGATTGAATGTAAGCTAACATGCTGTCAGACCTTATCTAAACGCCTCAACCTCGAGTTACCACCCGCATTCTTTTATAATGCGGTTCACGATCGCAGTATGCCAATAACGTGCCAAGGGTAAGCTGCGGTGGAAAAAGGCGTTTTCTAACATCGTTGCTTGTCTTTTGGCGAAGGAGAATCCTTTAAAAGTGGCTTTCTGTGTCTCCAGCTCTTCTTCTGCTGGCAGTGGATTGCGGAGGGTGCAGTAGAAGCAGCTACTGCACATCTTCGGAAGCTGCTGTTCATGGTTTCCTTTTGTTTTCTAATGGAGATGCGACATGTTCTGTGCTTTTTAACGCTGTAATTCATGGTTTCTCTTTTCCTGCATCACTTCGAGTTTGCCGTCTTTTTTCCCTTACCATTTTGTGCTTGGCTGGCCTTGGTTGGTTAAGGATGCTGCTATCATACTTAACCAGTCGGTTGAGTGGAAAATGCTATTTGTTCATTCAGTTGCTTTTTCTTTCTGCTTCATGAACAGACAAGGCACTTTGGGTGGATGAATACATGATCATGACATGGAGGTGGTTTCATACCTGCAGTACAATAGATAGAGGTAAATGCCATTCCAATTGTTAAACCGAGCTTATATTTGTTCCCCTTGAATTTCTCAACAACTACTCGTTCAACTTAACTTCATGCAACGTTCATCATCAACTGCTATCAAACAATCCTATTCCACCTCTATTCAGCCATCAAAATACAGATTCCATGATACTCACCCATCATCCCTTATCCAGAACATCTCTCATCAAACACCACTCCCATGGACAAGACGACGGTACGGCCATGGGACCCATCAGCCCCCTCCCTCCTCTGGGCTCACCAGATCCGCCGCGAGAACATCCACCTGGTCAACCAGCTCGACAGCACACGAGCCGATCTCGCCGGCGCCATCTCAGCCATCAACGAACTGAAGCAGCAACTGAATGAAGTACGAGAACACGCACAGACAGCCAACACCTGCCATGATGCATGCGACCGGAAATTGAAGGACATTACGGAGAGGATTGAGACTAGGTTGAAGGGTATCTTTCGTAGGATTGATGCCGTTGAGCGCGAGAATGGTCGTCTGAAAGAGAGGCTCGATAGCATCGAACCGGAATGCAGCGAGCAGAACGGGCGGGATGAATCGAGGGAGTCAATACGGAGGCAGGTTCTGGATGAGGTTCGGGCTTGGTTTACGAGACAGGAGGTTCGACAAGGTAGATTGGGAGGTCCAGAGGGTGGTGGTATGTCTTGTCTGATTCCCCTCCGAGGTTTCATTTGTAAGTGTTGTTGCTGATCAAGGACAGACTTTACGGGGTTCAAGCAGGCGTCTCCAGAACCGGACATAGTCCCAGATTCAATGCGCCTGGATGAGTCTGCTCCATTCGCTCGAAAGGACTCCTTGCGAACTCTCACCGAGACTACGTGGGGATCTTCGAGCCACCCGCAACAATCTTCGGGCCAGGCTGATCACTATGGGGAGAAGGAACGCACTGCCGAACCCGATTCAACTACGCTTCCGCAGATTCGCCAAGGCGGGAGAGATCTCGGGGAGTATCTGGCGTCCGCTGAGGACATGTGCGCGCAGCTGCCTCCGCGGAAGAGAGAGGGTGAGATAGTTGAGTCTTTTGTGCGGGGACTTGATGATGCGGGGACGAGAGGTCGAGTGGAAGGCGAGATGGATAGAGCCGGGTGGTCGTGGGATACGCTGGCGAAAATCGTGCGCAATGAGATGGAAAGGCAGCAGAGGCAGGCCGTGGAGCCGAAGCGAGCTGTCAAGGGGGATGTTGAAGAGCGCGTGGAAGTCATACAAGGTCCGGGTGAAGTCCGCATGTCCAGACAACGTAAGAAGCAAAGGAGGTTCATACCGATTGTGCCAGCAGATGAAGATGATATGATAGTGTAGAATGTTCCTGGACTTGAGATGATCCGCAATGCGAATTGTGTTTGCAAGGCATGTGTATATACAGCAGCTAGCCCAATGTACAGTGTCCCGTTGATACACGATATCACGTCTCACTGTACACATATCTGCCCTCGCGATCCTTCACCTCCACCTCAATTCTACCCTCCTCGATCTCCTTCCCGTCCACCTCGATGGACGCCTTCATTACATCGCCGGCCTTGACCTCTCCCACTCCCTTGGGCGTACCAGTCAGAACAAGATCGCCCTTCTCCAGCGTCATGACGCGCGAGATCTCTGCCAGCTGCCTGGGGATCCGGTAGAGCATGAGGCCGGTGGAATCTGCCTGGCGGAGGTGGGAGCCAACGCTGAGGCGCAAGAAGGCATTGTGGGGATCAGGAATGCGCGCCTTGGGGATCTCTTCCGAAATGGGCAGGAAGGTGTCAAAGCCCTTGGCGATGGACCAGGGGAGGCCCTTCTTCTTTGCCTCGTCTTGGACGTTCCGGCCGGTCATGTCAATGGCGAGGAGGTAGCCTGACACGAGGATTATATGTCAGTCTTTCGAAGCGGAGAATACAGGAGAAATATCTAAGGTACTGACTGCGAATGGCATCCAGGGCGCCCTTCTCATCGTTCGGGTCCAGATCCCGAACTGTCTTGCCCATCACTAGCGCCAATTCCACCTCATAGTGCAGGCTGACTCCCTTGGGACGCAGAACGGGACCCTCGCGCGGCAGAAGAATAGAGGACGGCGGCTTCAGAAAGAAGAAAGGCTGCTTCGGCTTGGCGTTGTTGAGTTCTGTAATGTGGTCGCTGCGGGGGAGCGTTCGTCAGTGGTGATAATGGCTGTTTAGGGCCATTCGAGTACTCACGCGTAGTTTCGACCGATGCAAATCACCTTTCTGCAATTGGCTCTTATTGAGGCTGCCATTGCGAGGAAGTCTGGTTGGAAGGGAGATAGTCTTGCTTAGAGGGACATTCGCTGTCAAGCGTCAGTAAATATTGTAGTCAAATCCCCGTCTTGACATCAGCCGGTCCATCTCCGCAATCCGCGGAGAGCACCCCGAATCTCCGACCTCGGCACTTCATGTCCGGATACAGCCATCTCAATGCTGTCTAGGAATTTATAGTTATTCTTGTCGATAGAAGAGTGAATGATGCCATGATAGCGAACAACAGGGACTCAGATTGAGTTCTAGAGTGTGAGGCTAATGAAATTACCTGATCACCATGCATGATCCTGCCAAGACATCGTCATCTTCCTGACGGAGATACCCAGAAGAAGAAACGTTCTCACCCCCGACTTCAACCTATCATACTCATCCACCATGCAGGTAGCAGAGATCCTCTCTGATCTCGCCTCGCTACGGGTCTGCGTACGTTCGATTTTTCGAAGACATCAGCCTAATAGGTACACCTTCTGAACTGAGACAGGATTTTAATGACGCCCTTGCCCTAGTCACCGTCAATGAAAGGCTCAACGAGGCACGAGTATCACCAGATGACAAGAGCAAAGCCGCTGCGAGCAAGCGACAGCAGGAACAGCAGAATGATGATCTCCGACGGGCAAAGGAGCTTGTTGATCTGCACTATGAGATGAAGACGAAATATGCGCTGGGCACGGTTGATGAGGAGCTTACTCGTGCTCGGGAGGAGGTGAACCGGGTCCTAAGGGAACTGGAAGCTTGAGACTGTGTTCAGGGACACTTATTTCAGTCTAAATGTTAACACTGTTACTGTTATGATGCCATGATTTGTTCTTACAGATGGCTGCCGTTGATCGGGTCACGGTCACATGTCTAGTTGATTTCCATTGCTTCAGGGCCTGGCGTCGGCTCGTACTTCGCTCAAACACACCTACCCAGTGCAATGGAGCACTATAGAATTAAGCATTATTCTCTACTCCGTACTTCTTCAGGACCTAGACTTGTCATTCACTTAGTGGGAAAGCTGCTGTAGACGGCCCGACATGACCTCCGAAGTACGGGCACCTTTGCGGCCACAAACGCAATTTGGAGCATCACCGTCGCAATTACACGCGTTCTTCCTTTTTGCTCAATCGCGCTTTTGGCGGTACCACGAATCGTCATAGGTTCCAGCAAATATGGCGTCAAGCATAGATGCCAAATTGCTCAGACAGACCAAGTTCCCTCCCGAGTTCAATCGGAAGGTGGACATGAAGAAGGTCAATATTGAGGTTATGAAGAAGTGAGAATCGACCCTTGAACCCAAATATTCGGAAAGAGCGTGTCCTAACGAAGGCCTGGTTGTAGATGGATTGCTGGAAAGATCTCTGAGATACTTGGAAACGAAGACGACGTCGTTATCGAGCTCTGTTTTAACTTACTAGAAGGCTCGCGATTCGTATGTTTCCTTCGGCGCATGTTCTGGGTCCGGAGCAGTTCACTGACCGATTACTTTACGATTTATAGCCGGATATCAAATCTCTACAAATTCAGCTTACGGGCTTTCTGGATAAGGATACCGCCAAGTTCTGTAAAGACCTCTGGTCACTATGTCTCAGCGCTCAAGAGAACCCCCAAGGCGTCCCGAAGGAGCTCCTGGAAGCCAAGAAACTTGAACTCATACAAGAAAAGGTAAAGCCACTAGATTGTTGGAACTGTTTTCCCACAGGATGCTGATAATTTTCCACTAGATCGAGGCCGAGAAAGCAGCGGAAGAAGCTCGCCGCAAGAAGGAGCAGGAGCTAGCGCGCGAAAGGGAGCTGGAAGAAATCCGGCGAAGAGAACGCTTCGATCGCAATCGGGGCAGACGAGGCGGCGGTCGTGGAGGTCGAGACTTTGATAGACGGCCATACAGGGACAACCGATCGCCACCCAGGCGACGAAGCCGCGAGCGATTTCGTGATCCACCCTCAAGACGAGAATTTGATTCTTACGTTCCCCCAGGTTCGCGCCGGGGCCGTCGGCCTTCAAGATCGCCCAGCGCCTCTCGCTCCCGCTCTCGTTCCGTTTCCTCATCTCGATCGCCACCTCGTCGACGCCTACCAAGCAGAGACAGATATCGGGATAAACGTCGCCGCTCCGCGAGTGGCTCTGTTTCTCCAGTAAGAGGAGACCACAGGAGACCGAGAAGACGCAGCCCAGACTACGGTGATCGAGCTAGATCCATTTCCCGCAGTGATTCATCTCGCTCACGTACTCCCAGAAGAGACCAAAGGAGACGAAGATCTGTCTCTTCCCGCAGTTCATCCCGTTCGCCGGCTCCCCGAGACCGGCGCAGAGGGGAAGACCGATCCCGCTCCAGGTCAAGGTCTAGGTCGCGAGGGCCGGATGAGAAGGGCAGCAGACGGAGGGGATCCTCACCTGACACCTCAAAAGCTGACAAGAATGAACCAACCGCTGATTCTGCAAAGGCCCGCAAGTCCCGTGATGATCGCCGTTTGAGTCGCAGCAGAGATCGCGATGATGAGCGCAGACGTCGGCGCTCAACCAGGAGTGTCAGCCGCAGCCGCAGTCGAGGCCGTTCTCGCACTGGCAGCGTCAGTCCGAGGCGTGCTTCTCGCAGCCGCAGCCGCAGTCATGGGAGAGAAAGGAAGAGACGTCGCTCTATTGAGAGATATGCCCCTGCTGCCCGAAGACGGCGCAACACCTCTTCTGTATCTACACATACTGAGAAACGACAGAGGATGGCTGATCCAGCCGAGGGATCCGCAAAGCGGTCGTCTCCACCGCCTGAGCAGCCGAGCTCGACAGATCACGAGACGAAGGATACTGAAGAGGTGGGTAACTGATCTCAGATGGATATTATACCCGATGAGTAACTGGATTGTTGATGTTCGTTCCTATGTCTCTTATCCGATTTCCGGTCCCAGAGAACTATTCAGACTGACGAACTCGACAGACTATCCACTCAAAACCCAATCGGCCGCGCATATCGAGCACGGAGCTGCGCGAGAAGCTTCTCCGAGAAAAGCTAGTAGCAATGCGCCGTACTGCCTCTCATGATAAGGTAGGTGGTAATACGACAGCGTCCAAGCAGCATACCGATGGAACATGAAGCTGGGTGATCAATAGACGCCTTGACAAGTGGGGTGCGGCTTACTAGTGATCTAGAGAAAGATAACTATGTACCTTTTTAGGACTTCTTGATTCTAGAGATCTTCTCTTTTCTTCTCACTTATGGTTGTAATTCTGAATACGTGGATATGGACTCCACGTGGAAGCTGATCAGCAATAGTGTCAACCATGTGGGAGACCTTGGTTCGTGATCTGCACTATTTATTAATTCGAGTGATATAAGCCAAAGTCAAATAAAGTCAAAGTCAAACACTTAGACCCCATCCCCCCAATCTGTAGCGGTCACTGGTCAGGATGATCATCTGTCCAGAAGTGTCAATAATAACGATCATCGCCTTGCAGGGCCTCCCGTAACCCCGTTGCACTCTTCGGGGTATCTACGAAGGAGTATACCCCTCATTTCATGCTGCCGGATAGATACTCGAGTCTAGTCCCAACATTCCTGTTTCTATTACTTCTGTACAGCGTAGGCTACGGAGTATTCGGACCCACTATCAACGTGCATGCCGACTGTCAAACCGTCGATCAAACACATACTACCCCGTACTGCAATTGATCAACGGCGGTTAGCACTGCACTGAGTGCACTCACACTCGCAAATAATCGGCAATCAGCCATCAATCAACAAACTTAACTGACTGCATTCGTGCATACGTCTCAGCCTCTCATGCCGCGTCATGCAGACGAGATTGCCGCTCAGCGCAGCCCAGCGTACGGAGTCCTTCTCTGTTTGCTTCCGGTTCTAATTACAATCACCGGTGATGAGCATGGCCGTGCTGATCGAAATGTCCTCTACGCTAGTGGCCCGCTCTCGGCCTTCTTTCTTGGATCCTTGCCCTAGACTAGGCCAAGGGAGTGATGGGCGGTATGGAGTAACAGAGGTAAGGTAGTGAAGTGATGGCAAAGACATACGTGACTCTAGGCTACACAGTGTATATTCACTGTCCCTTGACAATCAATTTGATATAGCGAAGCTTAAATACTTGATCTATCCACGTGAGGAATGTACTTCACGTAGTTGGGAATCAAGGCGAATGAAAAAGAATAAGGGTGGTAATGCCACGACGTCCGGCTCAACTGAACTTCACCATCCTGATGATACAGCTCCAGAATACGGAACAGCAGAATTATAATTAAAATTAGTTATATACAAGACTATTGCACCATTTCTCCCATTTCCATCGTTTCATAAGTTGTAAGTGGTCTTGACGAGCCAACAATCAAATCTAGTAGTCGCAGGCGGAAACGATGACGGTCGTGGTGATGGTGACCACCTTGGGACCCTTAGAAGGCACCGCGGTAGGGGCAGCGGTGATGGCCGCAGCACCGCTAGAGACGGACCCGGTCTTGGTAGCAATGGGGACAACAGTCTCAGAAACCAACGTCTCGCAAGGGGTCTCGGCGGCCTCAGGGCCAGCAGGAGAACCACCGGAGGAAGCAGAGCCACCAGAGGAAGCAGAGCCACCGGAGGAAGCAGAGCCACCAGAGGAAGCAGAGCCGCCGGAGGAAGCAGAGCCACCAGAGGAAGCAGAGCCGCCGGAGGAAGCAGAGCCAGAGGAAGCAGAGCCGCTGGAGGA